>SNQJ01S0219598.1:0-15199 GCA_010110895.2 Picea sitchensis
GAATTTCAAGTGTACAAAAGAAAGAAGTTGAACCAACCTACTACTGACCAGGCAAAGCCCCCACCCTTGGAGATACTTCTTCCCAAGACATCCAAGGCTGGGAAGGTTGACCTAAACTTTGACTTCGAAGGGGCATTGTCAAAAATGCATGTAAACGTTCCCCTCAGAGAAGCCATTAAAATCATGTCTATCAAAGAACACTTTGACACTTTCTTTCAGGGATCAAATGAACCCATGGACCCCCCTATTATGTTGCAAGTTGATCATTTCAGGGCACAATATGGTGAGAAACCTCCCTTCTTCATGACTTTAATTATGAACAACAAAAGTCTCAACAATTGCATGTTAGATACAGGGGTAGGTTCCAACATGATGTCACTTAAAGTCATGCGACAAATAGGTTTGAAGGACACATGGCCTTACAGGAATGTATGTGCCTTCGAATATAAAGCCATACCCACACATGGGGTAGTCGAGAATGTGGAAGTTTGCCTTAAGGAGTACCCGGACAAAGTAGTCCACATTGACATCGTGGTAGTTGACGTCCCAAATGTGTGGGGAATGTTGTAGTCTAGGAAATTTGCTGCAATGTTGGGTGGCACTCTTGAGATGGACCTCACGTTTTTGAAATTGCCTTTAAAAAATGGAACAATAGGCCATCTCCTAAATGTGATAATAACTGGAGACCATGTGCAAGATATTACTCACCCCGTCAACAATGACAAGGCACAAGACGAGATGATACAAACTCTTCAAAAGTATTCTCCAGAAGATATGCCCTTTGCAACGGAAGAGGACTTTGATAAGATAAAATGGCCTAAGAAAGAAGAATACCAACAAATCCTAGATGAATTAAAGAACAAAGAGATTGGGATGATGAAGATATTAAAGAAATCTAAAGATCACATACAAATCCGCCCATCCCAGCAGGAAGTGTTTACAGCAGAGGCCCACCCTCCTCTCTCATCACAATACACCAGGTTGTCCAAGGGACGACCAAATACAGAGTCAGAAAGTACAAGGAAGGAGACATGGTATGGATGTGGGATACCTAGAAAGGAGAGCCAACTAATGTGAAAGGAAGCGCTCAGTCATGGCTAGAACCCTTCAAAGTTGGAATGGAATGAGTTGACGACTCATATTACTTGTCCACTTTGGAGGGAAGAAGGCACCCATTACCTATCAATGGGAACCTCCTCAAACCCCACCAAGGTGGGGGGGCCTGACTTCACAGGTAAGTACAGGTAAGTAGGAATTTTTTCATTCGTGTATTATACCATTTGCATTTCATGTTAGTTTGCTTTCACATTTGCATTATTGATTGTTTTATTTAAGTCTATATATATATCTATATGTATGCTAGGGTGGCATTACCGCCCCAATTTTGCTAATAATACTTCTATCAAGATTGAGAAGGTCTGCAGGTTATGCCAGAGATGTTGAGGTTCTCATGCACTCTATGGTGAGCACATGTCCCCGAGTTGGAGCTAGATGTTATCCCCACTTTTTAGGGATAACTAGGAAATCATGTCTCAAGGCCAACAGGTCCTATAAATGGAGTACCGAGAGCAGGATTGACCTGGGCATGGCCTTGGAGGGACCACCTTTTCTTCATTCATTATATTTGTCTTGTCATTAACAACATCATCCATCACCATTGGCTTGATCCTGTATCAGAAGAGTTTCTTGCTCCATGAGGTAATTTGGTCCAGGTATCATGGTATGTGTCACTTTTGATCATTGAAACCTTTAAATATATGCATCTGATTCCTTTTATCTCTAAAAACTACTTGGATCTTACATTAGCCCACTTGACCATGCTTGGGGAAATTGACAGGGTGCCCTAGGAAGCCTATGCCCATAGGTTTTGGTTTTCCACTGGGGAATTTCTGAAAATCCATCGTCTGCTCCCATCATAGAACCATTGTTTCATCTTATCTCCCACTCATTTATCCCATTCCCCTTGTCCGGGCATTGGGTTGACATATTTGCAGGATTGCACCTTATCTCATGGGAAGAAGGGGCTAAAGGCCCAGAAGGTAAAAGCAACTGGTAAAAGACAAAATCCTAGAAATAAAACCTCGAGATGCTTTGCCCAGGGATCCCAGAGAAGGAAGTAAAAAGCCTCTCAGCAAGAAACAAGAGGGACCTGGAAAATAACAAAACAAGACTTAGTCAGAGGATAGGGGGTCTCATCATGAGCCAGCCCATTAGGTCCATGGGTACCTAATAGTATGACATTGCCACCATCTGGTTACCATGCCAGGGCAGTGACCTTTGGTTGCATGACCAAGGGAAAGGGGGTCTCATCACGAGCCAACCTTCTCATCTCTGTGAAATTACTTGTGGGTAATTCTGTCAGCTCTGGTCACCATGCCAAGGCAGTGTCCCCTGGTTAGTTCTTGAACAAAAAAAAAGCAAATAAAAGAATAAAACAAGAATAAAAAGAATAAAGGCAAGAATGGGCTTGGAAAAAATGCATCCATGACAGGTACTACTCGCCTTCTACAAAGGCACCACAGGTAACACTTATGCATCCTTGGCCTCACGCACCCACATGTTTGGACATCCCCTAGCCACCACCTCACTTACATGTCTTGGATGAGATGTTGCTGGAAACTTTCCTTTTCTTTGTGGACACTAGCCCAATGGGACGCCTTGTCCTTTCCCCAATCTTGTATTGAAGGTTTTGTAATGTCTTTGAGATATTGGCCCGATGTATTAGGGTTTTATGCATATGTTTAATAAGCTGTGTGATGAGATGTGATTGAAATTGCTACATGATCCCTGTGACTGATGAGCCATGGAGGGCCTGGCTTTTGATGTGCAGGACCATACCCGATGAGCGTGTTACCATTTGGACTGGTACACATGGGGAGAATCAGTTCGAACCTCCAGGGGCTGAAGAGCCCACAGGATGGATGTTGAGACCCAGTGGGTGGCAAGGCCAGAGGACAGAGCTTAATATGGGGTTTTGCACCTGAGAGGAAGAGGAAGTTCCACCGGAGATACTCTGACAGGACTAGACCTAGTGGGAATGATCCCTTTTCAGTGGAGCTGTAGCCTTGGAGCTTAGGGGCCTTATATTCATCATGACATCATCCAGCTTCATGGACACTTTTGGGAGGTGAAGCTGGGTAGTAATTATTGCGTCGACATCTTGGAGAAGGCCCACAGAGTATACGTTTTGCTCACGGATGTCTGTTTTTCCTAAAGAAAGGGCTACTTTACTCCCTTGAAGAGTTTACTCTCTTTATGCTAATTAGGGTTTTACTTAGCATTTAATAACAAAATAGTATGATTTTGACATTATGACCTTGTCGACCTTTTATGACCTAAGGTAAAATTAGGTCATTGATACGGTATATATTGAGGATTTTGATCCTCATTTAGTATCTAAAATTACTCACTTTCATTAGTGAGATGGAGTTGCACCCTATTTGGGTTATTGGCTGATTTAAGGAAGAGCACTTGTTGAAGGAATAATTTTTGGCATTCTTTGGTGTTTTCTTCAAGGAAGGTGTTACAACTAGGGTTTGCATGGTTATTTTGATGAAGATAGCTAATACATACTTCCTCCCTTTTCTTCTCCCTTTATCTAGCAGTACCTTTTTTACTTCAAGAGGAAGAGGGCGTCCTAGGCCTAAGAATCAGCATCTACACCTAGGGTCATTTCTTTTAGGGTTTGATGAAAGAGCCTTAGCAACACTCTCCCTCTTTAAGCTCTCTTGTCTTGACTTTGTGTTTCATTTGAGCAAAGTTGTTTGCAGGAAGGAGGAGAGAGCATGAGGCCTTGCTTGCTAACTTACGGTGAGACTCTCCCCTAGGGTTATGTTTTTGAAGCCCTGCTTTAGCAACATTTAAAACTTATCCCTCTAGTCCTTTAAAATAGGCACCCTTCAACTCTTACATCTTCATATTGACTCCATTCTACCCTAAGGGACTGATCCTAATACACTCCAACGTTGAAGTAAGACTTTGATCCAAAGACTCTCAAAACTTGAATTTAAAACCCTAACTACACTAACTAACCTACTAACCTAATTTCTTTGGCGTCACTCTTGGTTGTTTCATCTTAATGCAACAACGTTTTGTCTTAATAGCAATTGAATGATGGTTTAAAAACATTTATTCAGTAGAGTGTTGGATGATCCCATTGAATTCCACATAAGTTCTTGTATTTATTGGGGTGATGACATTATCTTTATATTGCCATTATTGTAAACATTGACTTTACTAGCTGTTACTGAAATTTCTTATATTGGAATATCAGGTAATCAGTTCTTGATTTAAATTATAGTAACTTATTAAAATAAGATTGTAAATATCGGTTGCTATTATGCTTGTTCCAGGAAGGTACTCTTCATTGGTTTTACTTTATTATTGATTTGTTTATGAAACTTCTATTTTGGTTGTGATCTGTGAAGGGGGGAAAAATTATCTTCATCCTATTGCTTATTTCCCTTAGAAGCCCCAGTCATGGAAGTGCATTCTCTGCCACAGTAACCTCCCTAAAAGAAAGAACCTACCCATCATGGTAACATTGGGTGGGATATAGGTTCCATCATGTTACGCCGATTTGGCCTTCTACCTTATAGCCTTTACTCTAGCTACAAGCTGTGTGATAACATGGAGGAAACCACCACATAGATTGGTTTTGGTGTTGGAAAACACACCTTGGCCTATCAGAGATACCATCTAGGTATTTCACCGTGCTATTCAGGAGTATTCAGTTTGCAGTGTGTGCGGCTCAGCTAGTGAGGGCACAAGGGTTAGAGGGTTTATTAGCCATTTTGCATGAGACTAGGGATTATATTGTCGATTCATTTTGATCCAGTTGAGGATGGCAGGCTCTATTTTTGACCCACAGTCGCCAGTTACATTGTGGAATCTCTACCCGGTATAGAGAAAACCAAAAATTAAACTCTTGGGGAGAGGGCGTTTAGGGGTTCAGTCTTCGGTCGGATCGGAGAAACCCTTGCGAACTTGAGTATAGAGAGAGGATAGAGGCATTACATTTCAAGACAAATATCGATGGATTCCAACGTTAAGGAATCACTAAGAGCTCAAAGCCTAAGAACAACCCCTAGGGGATGTCATCCAGAGCTTCGGGGATCAGATATGCAATTTGACAGTTATCGGGAGGAGCCTAGAGAGGGCGGGCATAATTTGGGACAATTTCACCAGTTGGATGCAATGAGTATATTCCTGACATGAGTTTTCCATCATTTTAGGCTAATTATTAAGTGAGTTTTCGAAACTGCATTTTGTTAATCTATCCATGTTTTTGCAGATCTATCCATATCTTTTGTTCACACAGTATTTTGTATTAGTGGCATTGTATTCGATGTGATCCTGAGATCTAGTTGATGATTATTTCTCTACTTTCCACATATCAGTTGTATTTCTTGCTTCTTCCATATAATACATGCTATTGAGATTATGTTGGTTCATTACTTTGCATGTTTCATATATATGTTCAAACCTTATTTGTATAAAACACACATGCGAAAATCACTAAAGAATGTTAAAAATTAGAATTAAAATGCATCCGGAAACCCTTGAAATTATCAGTCCAGAAATTGAGCGATGGTTTATGAGGTAGACATCCAGTTAGTTTGGGATGACCCCCTGGAGTGTGTCGAGCCTTCTTCTGCCAGAATATAGAAGTGGTCCTCATGACTATGATTACGGGAATAGGTTGTAGAATACCCAGAGTGTCGAGGACATATTGGGGACAAGTACATTGAGTACCACAGAGGACATAGTAGACACAGAAGGGCATGGGCAGAAGGACCTCCTTCACACTGATCGAATAGAGATAGAGAGGACTATGGGTGATAGACGTGAGACACCAAAGGGCATGGGGAAAGGCCCTGAGACACATTCTGACATTACGTAAGCCATCTTGAATGACCTAGCTAGAGGACAACAAGACATGATGAATTCCATTTTACATATGGCCATCAACAGACAGATGATCCAGCATAGTGTGACCACTATGGGTGCCAATGCGGCAAGAGGAGCAAGTGGGTCAGGAGGACATCAGGGAGGTGGGGCCAGTGGTTTTAGTGGATCTCAGGGTGGTGCGAGTGGACATCCATCGCTTATCTATTCCTATACATCATCTAGGAGGATACCCCGACCTTTATATCCACAGTTCAAAGGGGGACAGTCATTGGGACAACCAAGGAAGACAGGAGGACAGCCAGGTTAGGGACAAGTGGTGCCATAGGATCCATTCGAGGAGTACAGGAGAGACTACTCGGCACTAGGACCGGAGTTCCATGCAGACATGAGGTTGCTAGACTATTGTTCGATCATGTATCAGAACAAACCCCTAGAGGCACATAGGGGCAATGTGTAAACTCAAAACATGGATTTCATAAAGAAAGTGGGAAAGCTGAACATTCCTAATTTCGATGAGTCATCACGATGCTCAGCTCAGGCATGGGTACAAAATATTGACACATATTTAAATCTTAACCCGATGTGTGAGTTAGAAGCTATCAAATTTTCCAACTTGCACTTGGATAAGGAGGCCCACGAATGGTGGTACCATGGGTTGGTGACCTTGGTACCTATGATGGTATACTGGAGTTCAGAGGTTGATGGAGAGAGGAGTTTTATAGGAGAGATCGAGCTCCATTTGGGGATCTTACAATTGAGACAAACACGAATCAATTGTCCTTCATCCTGATTCCACGTGAGTAGTGACTATATCAGATATATCGAAGAATAGGTTGGTGATGTTGTTCACCAAAGGCGTTGATGGAGCCATTGAGGGGATGGGTTAAGAATTTCAAGCCTCACACCCTACAAAAGGCCATTGTGCGCAATAGAGACATGGAGGACTTAGTGTTGAAACCCAAAACCTTTACCCAAAACTTAACATTGCCACAAAGAGATGGGATCAGAAGAATCCTCAAAGGGGATGGAAGGGTAAGCCCAAGCTAGACGATGACACTAGACAAGATTTAATGAGGAAGAAGCTGCTTCTCTTGCGTTGGGTCCTAGGTCATAGATGCATGGGAAAGGGAAAATCCACTACATTGAGTGGAATCCCGGAGTAGTGGGAGGAGGAGGAGGAGGAGGATGAGGAGATAAGAGCATAGGTAGACAATGATGATTGAGAGGAGGAGACTGAACCTGAGAGTTGAAGTGACATCCGAGAGAAACCTCAGTTGAGACGGTACAACCAAGGAGAAGACAAAACCTCGTAGAGAGGTGAAAGTTGGAACCATGAAACCCTTTCGAATTACCAATTTTAACACTCTGAGGCTCAAGGGCCTTATACAAGGGAAACACATGAAAACTTTAGTTGATGGTGGGGCCACGGAAAAATTCATAGATGCATCCTTGGTAGCGAGGAGAGGGTTACGCACAGAGGAGTTTGAGGGATTCTATGTGGTAGTGCCATATGGATACACGATGAAATGCTTGGACATGGTCCTGGACCTAAAGGTCAAAATAGGAAACTACACCCTAACGGATACCTTCTATGTGGTGTCTACTCGGATCTGAATCACATTATTGAAATTAAATTAAGCTATATTCATTGGGGGAATTAAGGTTCAATAGACGTTCATAGGCTTTTAAATTCTTCAGTGGATTGAGAGTTGTCTTGAGAGGTATGTCTATAGGAGCACCCCAACAAGTATCAACAAAGAGGATGGAGAAAATATTTTGTCCGCAGTGATCATAGCATGAAAATAGAGTGTTTGATCACCACATGGAAGGATTCATAGGGCATAGAGCATTTCCATGCACAGATTAGGAAGCTTCTGAGTCATTATGAACCAGTGTTTGGGCCGATACCACGAGAGAGACCATGAATGAAGGGATTCGAGCATACGATTGATTTGGAGGCATGGGCTACACCGGTGATCACCGCACCTAAAGGAACAGAGATTAAAGGACGAGATTGAGAAAGCAATCCAATTGCTAGATGGGCCTCAGGCCCAGCTGCAGGTCTTGCTTCTTGAGTCATTCACAGTCTTTGAGAAGAAAGATGCTTTATTGATAATGTGCATTGATTCTGGGGGTATAATAAGAAAATGATCAAAACGGTGTAGGTAGCTAGAGGTGAGTGGGGGCCCAGGAGAGACATAGTGATAGTGGAGGTCATTCCAATGTAAGGTGGACTAGGTCACTATATTATTAAATAGGAATCCCACATGGTAGTTATATATAATAAATGTAAGAGGACTTCTTGAAGGGTCCTAACTTCTTAGAATATTCATCCTCTAGAATGTTCTTGGTGAGTGTTGCTTACTATATAAAGGGAAGTTCAAGCAATGTAGAGACATGAAAAGAAGTATTGTATTTGGAGTTGAAGCTCGTGGGAGGATGCCCCCTCGAAGAGACAAGTGAACATGAAAAGTTCCCTTCCATAATAGGATCCATTGTATGTTTCCTACCTAAGGGTTTGATATAATAAAGTGTGGTTTTCATATGGTTTCATATATCTTGTATGGTAGGTATATTCAGATATATATTTGGATCTATTGATATTTTTTTTTATTCAGTATTGGGTTCTGCTGCTATAGTCAAAGCATACACTAGGAACAAGAAGGAGAATAAAGGAGTAAAACAATGGCCTAACGATGAGTTAAGCCAAAAGCATAGGAAAAGTCATTTAAGTTGAAGTGTGAATGAAAGAAAAAGATGTTAATGGGGAGACTTAATTAATTAATCCCTCACCTTAGGAGGAAAAGCGCCTAGCTTAAGTGATGTCAACAAAGGCCAGATTGGGAAAGGTATAAAGGAGGGAACTAGCCTAATTCCTCATTATGTTATAGCTGATGTCGAGAATAGTTTCAGGAAGGAGGAAATCGACCTCTTTGATGTTTTTGTGGATTTAACCACCACTGGGTGGTTTGGTGTTGGAAGGAACACACCCCCTAGCCCTATCAGAATATAGTGTATTTCATCTGATGCCCAGTTCCCAAAGGAATTATTAAAGATCTGGCCAGCAGAGATTATTGTAGTCTGACTAGTGAGAGTGCAGGGTTAGAGAGGGTTTTGTGTAACTACACAAGGCTAGAGATTATCTTGCAAATTCCTCCCAACCCAGTTAAAGATTAGCCAGGGGACATCTTTTGAACCACCACTCATCATATTCTGATGGTGGAATATACCAGGGTGCATTAGACAGCTAGGAAGAGAGTATCTCTTGAGGAGGGACGTTTGAGGTTCTAGGGGCTGTTCCGAGTTAGATCAGAGGAAACCCTTTAGAACCCAGTACAAAGGAGGTTAGGACACACATTTTGAGATAGATATCATTGAATTCTGTTGGTGGAATCACTAGCGTGCACTCCCAGAGCCTAGGAGGTCCGCAACCCCCAGGGGATGTCATCAGAGCTTCATGGAATTAAAATATTAGGTTTGAAAGAAGTTATCGAGGAGGAGCCTAGAGGCTAGAAACTTAGTTTGGGATAGTTTCTAGGTGGATACATGTCCATTATAACCACTGAGGCAAGTTTCCAGCATTTCGCGACATTGTTTGTAGTTTAGAACTACATTTTATAGAATCTACTCTTTTGCTTGTAGGGATCTACCATCCACATCTTAAATTTCAGGCATTTTAAGTAGTTGCATTTTGTATTCCAGGTGAGATCCATGATCCTAGTTGAGGTATTTCTTTGCTTTCTACATTTCAGTTTTATTTCCTGCTTTTTCCATATAATACATACTATTAGAGATTGTGTTGGTTCATTACTTCACATGCTTCATATATATGTCCAAAAATTATTTGTATGACACGCACATGTAAAAATCACCAAGCATGTTAAAAGATTAGACTAAAACACATCAAAAACCCTTGAGTATCCAGATTTGAGATTGAGAACATATGGTTCAATGTAGATATCTAGATCTGTTGGTTGGATATTTCACAAGCACTTAAAGGGTGACCTGGTTCAAAGTTCTCTTGATGATTTTCGGTCATACCTTCAGGAATTTGATGATATTTCCTTTGAGAAATTGGATTTACTCCATGAAGAAGATTATCAAACCAAAATTTGTTTATTGCTCATATCTTGATAAAGTAAGGGCGTTCTTGGCTAAAGCGGTCACTTGTAACAAAGTTTCCGGCTCGCTGATTACTTTACCTCGTTATGTCACTAAGGATGCAGTTAGGAAACATGCCCCTTGTCCCAAAGTTTTCTTTAGGAAGAGCCTTCTTTTAGAATTTGAGGGTAGGTTGAATACCTTAAGAAGAGTTTATTATCTCGATCTTTTGGCACCCTTAAAGGTACAATCATCCTCTAGGTTCTTGCTGGATTATTCCCATACCTCAGGATGTGATGACGTCCAAAGTACCCAACCTTCAAAATCTTAGAGTTAGTATTTTGAGCGTTTGTTTTTTCATGATCCCTTTCTGAAATGGATTGAGCACTTTCCTAGAAGTGCAACTTAACCTCATTACATCCGTCCCTCTCGCCTCCATGAGCTAGGCTTTACGATTTCCTATGATGTGATGCATGCTCTAACTCATGTTTATTTTGTTTTGCTTAACTTGTGTCGTTGTTGTTTTTGGTTTTATGGAAGTGAAACAGAGGTAGGTATTATGAATTATTGCTAGGATGGTTTCACTGGTTATTTGACTATTCCTAGCATTCAACCAACATGTAGTAGAGGTAGGTAAGCATTTGCATCCATTATATACCATTTTCATATCATGTTAGCATAGTTGCAGTTGCATTTCCATATTGTCTTGATTCATTATGTATACCTGTATGTTCATAATCATGTGCTAGACTAGAGATACTTTTGGTCTATTTTATCATATATGAACAAGCAGTGATATCGCCACCCTAGGGATTACTAAAATCCTTTGTTGAGATCCTCAAAGCACAGGTCATACCATAAATGTTGAGTTTATCATGCTCTCTACGGTGAGCATGTCCCCGAGTTGGAGGCAGATGTTGTCCCCGATATCTATGGATAACTAAGAGATCACGTCTCAAGGCCCAGCTGATTCCCTAGACATAGAGTACTTCGAGCTATGAGCTTGAGCATGGCACTAGAGGATTCCTCTTTCTTAAATTGAGATCCATTTATCACCAACAGTATCTATCCCACCAACCTGGTCTTGAAGTATGATGAGTCAGTATCTATCCCACCAACCTGGTCTTGAAGTAGCAGTGAGTCTTGCTCCATGAGGTAATAAGTCTGAGCATCATGGTATGTATAACACCCCAAACTCAAGAGAGGTTAGCCCAATAGGACACCCTGAGACCTTCTCCAAACCTAACATGTCAAATTGCATAACGTCTTTGAGCATTTGTCTGGGTTAAGGGGGGTTTGATGCACATGTTTGGGTAATTTAATTATTGGATGTGATTTACATGCTATGATCCCTGTGACTTATGAACCCTTGGAGGGCGTACTTATTGTTGTTGCAAGACCTTTCCCAGTGGACATGTATACATGAGGGAATGATTAGCTCAGACTTTCATAGGGGCTTAAAGCCCATAGATGGATGTTGAAACCCCTGCCAGGGGTAAGAAGAAATTGAAGACTTGCACTAGGAGAAAGAAGGATGTTTCCTTTAGAGGCACCCTGGCAGACCTAGACCCAAGGGACCTTGCTCTTCCCACATGGATGTTAGCCCTTGAGGGCTCTGGACGTCACCATCATAGCCCTTGACGTCACCTAGAGCTAGGGTTTCATTTTTTGAGACATTTATGAGCATGATGGCTCACGTGGGCATCATTTGGGGGCTTTGGAGGCCAAGTGCCCCACTTTCCCAACTCAACGTTTCACTTATGGGGCTCAACATCACCCTAGAGGGGCATGACGTCACCCTTGGAGGTGTTTCTAGATGCAAATTAATTTTTATTATGTCAAAATTGAATTTTATTGTAAATTGGCCAGGTCGGCCTTGTTTTTGACCTAAAAGGTCAAAAGTTTTTATAATTAAGCATAAAGTACTCTCATTTTATCATCACAACTTGTCATTGAGACAAGAGGTTTGAAATTTGCACCCTATTAGGGTTATTGGCTGAAATTGTGAGGCGCCACTCTTGTTTAAGGCTGATTTTTGCAACTTGGATCAATTTTGGAAGTTTTATGGTGATCTTGCATGGTATTCTCAACATTATTCTTGGTGCAAGTAAGTGAGATCTACATTTTGTCATCTATTGAATGGTTTATTGTATGTTTTTATTTTCTCATACAAGATTATGAAATTGCATGGTGTATTTAATGTTTGAAGTAAGAAACTTAAGTTGTTATTTTCTTACTTTTTATTTGTCAAGCTTTTCATTGGATTGATCTAGTAACTAGTGAAACCCTAGAGCCCTAAATTGCTATTACTCTAAGGGTTTTGACTTAGTTATTGTTGCGTAAGTTTTACTCCAAAAAAATTCTAAGGAGAGCAAGACGCTAGGGCCTAGAATTGCCTACACGTTAGCATCTTGTTTCTTGAGGTCAAAGCCTAGGAAGACTTAAGTTACTAATTCTCCTATTCTTTTTCCCTCTTAGAATTTTGTGCATCATCATCATTGATTTGCAGCCTTGGAAGAAGCCATCCACCTTGACTCAATTACCCTTGAAGGCACTAGTCCTCCTTTCTTACTTCTTGACAAGACTCAACTCAAACTCCTTCACTTCATACTCAAACTATTTCACTTTATACTCTACTAATTTGCTAGCCTAGTCTAGAAATAATAATAACTAATTTGTTGCTGTGATAATCACTGCTACAACTATCATTTTGCAGCTTATATTATCCTACTAACCATCTAAGTCATCCCAAAATTTGTATAAGGAAAGGTACTATCAATAAATGTTAAAGTGTATGTTTAATTGCCTTTTTAGAGTGCAAATTCTGAAGGTGTTACCACTGTCATATCTCCTGTTACATCCATTGTTGCAGCCCTTAACATACTTCAATTCATCCATAAAACCATTGGGCACTTGTACTAAGAAAACCATAATCATTGGGTATTGAAGTAGTGTCTTATTGCTTTATTATAGTGCTTTTTTAAAGTGGTTTCCATTGTTGTCATCATTGTTAATTAATGTTGTTATAAATGTTTGGTCAGCCATTTAAGTCATTCATTGACTTGTATTTATCTTGAAAAGTGTGAGTGACAAACCATTATCAAGTTTGCAAGGCTATTGTAACTCTTCCTTGTCATCATAACTTGCGCCTTTCAAGATACATTGTTGCTACTGTAATCTAACTTTCATTGTATAGTAATTTGTTTAAGAAGTCATTGATTATAACTGTAGCTACTAAAGTTTCATGTTTCATTGTTAAAGGGTAGGTACAAACCCATTCTCATTTCCCCATGTCCTTTTAAACTTCACCAAAGTGACTTCTTATGCTGGGTGACCTAGAGAGCGGGGTGAGTTTCCACCACATCTTTTGCCTTTCATCAACTAGCTAGGTCCTGGGATGTATCCCTTGGAGTGAGGTTTTCCTCCTCCTAAAGAGAAAGAGGTAGCCTATTGGGGTGACAGTGATAGGTTTACCTCTATGTTACGTCAATCTAGGCCTAATTTCCTGTAGGCTTTGGGCAAGTATAGATTGTGTGATTACATGGTGCCCTTAGCCTTCCAAGGTAATTTTTTGCTATGGCATGCAAAGTAGTCCCCATTGCCTTACATCTCCATGCACTTGCCCTTTTTGATACATACTTCCTTGAATCCATTTGCCCAAGGTGTGCTTAGGCACTTGGCATTGGGGTTTTCCTTAATCTTTCATGCTCACACCATTCTTTTTATCATTTCACATAATATAACAACCCTGTTTTGTTAATGCTTACTCGCCATAAGTCACCTTGTGCCTCCACTCTATAGCCTTAGCAATCCTATCCTTAGGGAAGTCCCCTTTGAGTTGGAGGAGAGCCAACTTAAAGAGAGAGGAAGAGCTACTGAGGTGATAGTAGGTAGGCTTCTTGAGTTACACAAAGCTAGTACTTGGTGTTTGGGACTTTACACTTTGTGGGTGCTAGATTTTGTTGAAACAAACCCTAAAATGACCTAAATATACTTTGTCATTAACACATCACTAAAGTATGAATTAGACTAAGTCAACAAGTGACTTTATTAATATGCCTAAGTCTATAGTCTAGATGACCATTATGAACTAAATAACTCTAACATCCTCCAATGGTCATTCTAGAAACTATTCCAAGTTTATCTCTGAATTTTACAATTTTATGTGGGCTGGGAGACTTGGTGAAAAGTTTTGCAATTTGGGCTTCAGTTGGGAAATATTTCATCTCAACTTCTCCATCTTCTACAAGTTGTGGAATTGAATGATAATGCACATCAATATGTTTGGTCCACTCATGGAAGATGGGGTTCTTTTCCATCTTGAGAATTGCCTGGTTATCACGAAAAAGTATCATCTCATCTCGATGAACTTGAAAATCTGCAAGGATACTTTTAAGCCAAACTGATTCACATGCCACTTTCATTGTTCCTTTGTATTCTGTTTTTGTAGAGGAAAGTTAAACTGCATGTTGTTTCTTGCTGATCCAGGAAATTTCCCTATGCGAAGACTGAACACATAACCTTTTGTAGATTCCTTGTCATCCATAGATCCTATCCAATTGGAGTTTGAATAACCACACAACTAAGGCTCCTTTATTTTCCCATATAGAATGCCAAAGTTCAATGTTCACTTTACATATCGTACAAACCTCTGTGTTGTTTTCCAATCCTTTATTTTTGGAGCTTGCAAATTGGAAGATATTTTTGATTGCATAGCTCAAGCAAGGTCTAGTGGTGGTAAGATAGATCAATCTTCCCACTAATTTCTTGTAGATTGATTCATTGATTACCTCTGAATCGGTGTTGGATGAAAGTTTTGGTCCTTTCTCCATAGGTGTAGATGAGAATTTATGATCTGCCATTTTGAACCTGTCTAACAAACTTTTGGCATATTTTGTTTATCTAACAAAAATATGATCATTTGTGTGCTAAGCTTCTACACCTAAGCAATAATGTAGGAGGTCTAAATCTGTCATGTCAAAAGATAAACTTCTATTTTACCTTTGCAATTGTTCATTCCTCACTCCCTGTAATGGTGATGTCATCAACATATATCATTAGAATCACCACATCACCATTTTTTCTTTTGATGTATAGTTTGGGGTGATAAGGACATCTTTTGAATTTATGTTCCCCCAAAATACCTGTTAATTTTGATGTACCATGCCCTAGGAGCCCACATCACCAC
>SNQJ01S0219599.1:0-15475 GCA_010110895.2 Picea sitchensis
GTTCTTGGTTCCCGAGCGAGCATCATATCAGATTCAAGGAAACCATTTCAACCCATTTCCCAGTAGACCAAGGTGATCATTTTGAGATACATCTCATTCAGTTTTGATGTGGAATCACTAGGGCACATTTTTCCAGTGAGAGAGGGGTGCATTCCCCCAGGGGGATCCATCTGGGGATCGAACCCACCAGCAGAGGGGTCGGTCATTTACTAGGCCTAAGAGCTAGAGAAGGGTGCACCATTTGGGAAAGTTTCTAGGCCATTCTGAGAGGTATAGCCACCAGGGTGAACTTTCCATACTTCCAGCAGGTACCGTACGAGCTGCCATAGTTCCAGATCATCCATTGATCCCGCAATGCTCATCTATTATCAGGTATTATCATTTAGTTTGCTTATTGTATTTTGATCTAGTTGAGTGATTCATTTTATTTAGCCATATTCGGCCTTTGTACTCCGCAGAGATATCATAATATAAACTTTGTAGTCCTTTATCACATTTGTTATTTGTATGATCATTTATATGTTGTAAACGATTAATCCTACACACACAATAGCAATGTTTCCTAGACTAGCCAAGTTAGAAACATTACACTGAATATCTCATATGGAGACAGATCATGAGGATCAGAAGGCTCCAAAGATGATAGAAAAAATCCCTCTAGTGCACTTGATCACTCTTCATATCATCAGGAAGAGTTAGTAGAGAAAGAAGGGCCTACCCAAAATCAATTCGGTAACCAAGAAGAGACCAACATGGTCCCATGACACTTTCCAAGATGCAACGACCTTAGCCATATAACATTGATGAGCCATGTCAAAGGGAGCAGATGGCTCTGAAGATTATATAGACTCAAAGGGAGTCAAGATTCAGAGTGAGCATGGAGACTAAGACTGAGCCTAATCTTAGAGAGGAAAATATGGGAAAAATAGACAACTTCTAGGACTGATAGACATATTCCATAAGTTTAGAATACTAGATCATAGCTTCAAATACTTCTAGGAGATGTGAAATATCCTGGGAATATCCCCTTGCTTCAGTGGTAGGAGGAAGCGACTCATAAGGACTCGGATATGGATTTTTCCTTTAGACCAAAAGGGAAGTCAGTGGTGACTTCCAAGATTGATATAGCATATCAAGCATGTTGCAAATAATAGTATAAATATGTACAAGTCTGATTTGTGTTCAGAGGATTCTCCTGGCAAGAGGGGGAAGACTATGACGAGACACTTCCTCTAGTAATCAGAAGAATTATATAAAGAACAACCATTATCCATTAAAAGAGGTTGATTCAGTATGATATTCAGAGGGAGAGTCCGAGTTCTAGAAGGAATAGTTGTAGAGAGAGTAGAGGACATACTCTCACCCAATGAGACAGATAATTCTTTTCATAAAGAACATAGAGCTAGCACATGTTTGTACATATTGAGAAGCAACTGAGCAAGTATACCATTTTTGTACAATTTGATTTGAAGATTTGGTTCATTGATATATTTAAAGAACACGAGGAAAGATACATGCTTTTTGGTGAACACATTGAGTCAGTAAAGGATTGAGCCTAAACATGTTCACCTGATTATCGAAAAACATGTGATGAGGTACCTAAAGGGTACAATCAATTATGGACTCATATATATCTCGGATTAGGAGATAAGATTGTAGGGATACACATATTCAGATTGAATAGGCAATATCACAGACCGAAAAAGTACATTTGGATGTTGCTTCAATATGGGATCAATTGTGATCTGATGGTTTAGTGAGAAGCAGAAMTATATGGCACTTATTTTTGTAGAGGTAGAGTATGTGACAAGATGGTCAACTTGTGCAGAAGCAYTGTGGCTTCAAAAGTTGATTGCAAAATTGTTTTATCTCGAKTTGGAGAAAACTTGTATCTTTTATGACTACTAGAGTTGCATAAACTTGTCAKTGAACCTAGTGTGTCATGAAAATTCCAAGTATATCGATATCAAATACCACTATGTCTGGGACATGGTAGATAAGGGAGAAGTAAGACTCTGATTATTTCCACCGATGAATAGGTAGCAGATGTGTTGACCAAGCCCATGTTTGAGTATTTCAGAGAAAATATTGGAGAATTCCAGAAACACTTCCCATGTAGAGGGAAGTGATGTGCTCCCTAGTAGAGGGAAGTGATGTTTTCCCTAGAAGAGGGAAGTGATATGTTCCCCAATAGTGGGAAGTGACGTGTTCCCCAGAAGCGGGAAGTGATGTGTTTCCCAGAAGCGAGAAGTGATATGTTCCCTAGTAGAGGGGGGTGATGAGATCTCCAATAGAATGAGTTGATGCGATCCCTAGTAGAGGGAAGTGATGAGATACCCTAGTGTAGGTTGTTAAGCCCAATGCAAGATGGTATGCTACCCCAACGTAGGTTGGTAACCCGAATGAAGACAGGTACGCTACCCCAATGCATGTTGGTAACCCCAATGCAGGTTGGTATGCTACCCCATCGCAGGTTGGTAACCCTAACGTAGGCTAGTACGCTACCTCTGTGCAGGTTGGTAACCCTAATGTAGGTTGGTACGCTACCCCAACGCAGGTTGGTAATTGCAATGCAGGTGGGTATGCTACCCCAATGCAGTTTGGTAGCTCCAACGTAGGTTGGTACACTACCCCAATGCATGTTGGTATCCCCAATGCAAGTTAGTATGCTACCCCAACACATGTTGGTAACCCAAACACAAGTTGATATGTTACCCCAACGCATGTTGGTAACCTCAACATAGGTTGGTACGCTTCCCTAATGTAGTTTGGTAACCCCAACGTAGGCTCGTATGCTACCTCAGCGCAGGTTGGTAACCCCAACATAGAATGGTACATTATTCCAATGAAAGTGCATAACTTCCTATGATATATAGATCCGTGATTGACAACAAGACAATGACCAAGCATGCAGAAGCGCAGAAGTAATGATCATGATCGTGAAAAAATTAATACCTTCCTTGCTAAGTGGGAGTCTTGAATATTGAGTAGCTTCAGAAGATATCCTTATTGTATTTGACCAAGACAAACCCTAGAGAATGTTATTATATTACATTTATTAAGATGACCCATTTATGCCTTTGTAAAAGTTAGCCCTATTGTGCCTTGACAATTAAATGTAATTTAAGAGGGTAAAGTGGCAGGTCAACCCTGACCTAATTTAGATAGGCCAAACAACTATTTATAAGGGAGGCTAGTGCCTCACTTGTTCATACACTCATAAGCTCTACAACAAAAGAAAAGGTGTGCAAGTCTTGGAGAAGAAGCTACTGCAGCTAGGTGTGACGTCAAGGAGGGTTTTTGGTCTATCTCTTGTATTCATCTTGGTTAAGTGTTGTACTACTCTTCCTAGTGAAGGAGTAGAGGAGGATATTCTACTTTGTTATTTCTCTCTTGGAGAGAAGCATTGTTCTTGGTTGACTAATCTATATTGAGGAAGTTTGTTGGGTTTTATTCCTTGAGAGGGTTTCCCAAGATAATCTGTTTGTCTCTCTTGTTTATGTCATTTCCTCTCTTTCAGTGATATTATATATGCAACTAATGTGATAAATCTTTGTAATAATAAATAAGAATCGTAACTGCTAGTTGTATAAGTAAAATATCAACACTAAGTCCTTTATGCATAGAGAGCACACCACTAGAAAGAAAAATCCTGAAAGATACAAACCAAGAAAACAACTCTGCCAATATTTTGACTCAGGTGGATTAGGTAAAAAAGTGAGGTAAGGACCTTCCAAATGAAGGAACAAGTTGATTAATTCTCCTAGACTACCGAGCAAAGGAATGAGAAACAATTACCCCGAACTCCGCTAACTAGCCTTATCTGGTGAAAGTACCCTCACTTCCTGGGGAACCCTCTAGAAGTACTGAAAAACATGATACAACGTCTGTCTCAAGTACCATGGGAAACCTCCTGCAATCACCTATGTGATTCCTACGAAAACAAACTAGGGATACCAACTCACATTCAACATTCAGGGGGTACAATTGAAAGTCAGGATCGAATGTATGGGAAGGGTAGAAAATCATGAAGATTTGAAAGGACCTCCTCTCATGGAGGTAAGGGCACTAGAAAAATCCCCAAATACAATCTTTGAACTATGTTCAATTAATCTTTGGAGGGGTTATCTCCTCAACTCTCCCTCAGGTGACCTTGTTTTCGACAATTGTGTTGGAGGAACTTCCCGGATATACTTATACGTAAATTGGATTTGACTCTCCTTATCACAGACTCCTATGTTTTCTTTTTGTTGGCCCTAGATAATTTAATCTCCACTCTAATCCAAGGCCCTAAACTAAGTTATTGATGAACCCTAGAAAAATGTTACTAGTTAATTTTAGTTATGATCATTCATTTTAATAGTTGTTTCTTAAGTCACTAAGGAATGGACATGAAACTCAATGATGTGCAATGACACTTGCAGAAAAAAACAATTACACTTTAAGAATATTTTTGAAGTGAAACAGGCTAAATTCTTCAAACAAAAGAGGTGTAATATCTAGATATGAATGCACTTCTTCTTTAAAGAAAAATTCCCTTTTCAATGCAATGCGAATGAAAATATTTCACTTTTCATGCAATGAACTAAGTTAAATGAAAAATGAAATTTATCGCTTTTCACTTTAGAAAGATGCACTCTAGAAACTAACCCTAAAAGAAAACTGAAATCTTTTTCTTTTTTAGAAAGTACAAGAGGGAATTAAGGGAGAAAACATGCATACAATTAAATTTTATTTTTTAAATGTAGGTGAAAAAGGGTAAGGAAGAAACTTCACAATCATACACTCTTATAATTTTGTTTTTATAAGAAAATCATGAAAACAAGAAGGTAGACGGAAAGAAAATTGTAAACAAATGACTAGACACCTATAAAAACCTACAAGGACAAAAAACAAAGTGTAATGTACACCTAAGAAGTTTTTCTAAAATCCTAAAACCATTAAAATAAAAAAACAGCCCTGATTAAAAACAAGAAAGTTGAAAAATATTATTGGACTTTTTTTATAATCCTGAAAGAAGAGAAAACAATTTAGGAAACCAAAATCAACTCCAAAGACTAGTCGGACCTAGAAAGACTCTATAGTACCACAACCCCATCCTCTAGTGATTTGGAAAAAAGTAAAAAAACTCAAACCCAGAACATGTGCGTGATTGTTTAAGCGACAAGTAGCGTATGTACGTGACTATGTTCAAGGAAATTTGTGCATGTACGCAACTGCACTAGAATAAAAGTGTGTATACCCTATAGAAACCTGCCCTACTTGAGAGAGAAGGGTCTTGAAGACTTAAGAAAGATTTCATAATTTAGAGAATGTTAAATAAAAGTCTGAAACACAAAAAAATATTCAAAAGAAATGAAAACGTAAAGTACCCCTAACAACCCAAAAAGGGATCATCCCCAGTAGAATCGTTGATTATGTTATGAAATACTAAGCCCTATGGCTATGGGTTAGGGCCACAACAAAGAGATACCCTAAAATACCACTCTCAGACTCAAATCAAGCTATTAATTAAAAGTAACTACTTTTCAATAACTAACTTCCAAGGGAAAGAGAAGAGAACAATCATGGATTATGACATTTGATGTTGATACTGATCGAAGGATTTCGCTCCATAAATCTTTTGCAATGATCCTTTGAAACCTCCAACAAGCAAAGAGACAAGCAACTACAAATAGGTAGTTATCCTATAACAAACTAAACATGATCATTTCAATTTGCATAATAGATTCAAAACAAGATATATATAATCTATTAAAAACATGAATCAACAAATGAAATGGTCGGGAATGAGAGATATTTTATTATGAACAACATAAAATTTGGTTACAACTATAGCCATTGTGGAACAATCCCGAAACTAGGCTTCAAGTTCCTCCACCCAAGCCCAGACATGAAAATAAAAATTTCCAACACTTTGTGTTCAAACAGGTCCAACGAAGGAAAAGGATTTCTTCTTGATAAGATAGGGAGAACACAACTTCTAAAAACAAGGGTTTTCAAATGCGAAAGACAATATGAGATACATGGATGATTTTAAGGATGAAAATTTATTATAAAATGTAGAAACCTTAGCGAATATTACTAAWCCTTCATATGCCACTATAAATGTTTGGTGATATTTTTGTAAAAATATTCAAATTTCTAAGGATTTTATACAGGTTTTATAAAATTTTGACGATTTTTAAGGTAAAATAATTGTATCCTATAGAATTTGGGCGAATCATTTTTAAAATAGAGAATCTCATTTTTGGAAAAACCATGGAAAATTATCCCACGAGAGAAATTTATCCCCTAAAATCATCCATGAGATTCAGATACAAGAGGAAAAGGGGACTTGCAGAACTATAATTAAAATTCCAGCACAAGGATGCATTTCTCTATTATGTCTTTCCTCCGCCACAAGGATCTAATTTATACTCCCTTTTTATAGTTGGAGTAGTTATGGATGGGCTACAGGAGGTCAGGAATCTCAAGAACTCATCAACTCTACCTAAAATGTTTGGATTTATTATTATTATTTAGGAAAATTAACATGTACGTGGGTTGCTAACTATAAAGTTGTGTATGTACACAGGTTTCCTTAATGAGATTCACATACATCAAGCAAGATGGAGTTTTTAGAGTATTTTTTGGGAGGAAAATGAGGTTTTTGGTCCGCCAAGCAGGGAAAGGGATGTAACTGAGGCCAATGAGTCATCATAATAATATGTGGTGTCAAATGATGTTATAACAATAGCCTTACTAAGTTCAACATGAACTTGCACCTTAGTGGTTGGGACCTTTTCACCTTGGGTGCTAGATTTTGTTAGAAAAAAATAGTATTACCAAAGAAAACATTATAGCTATTAAGAAATAAATAAAAGATATAAATTCTACCCATTCAGGGCAACTAAATATCCATTGTTGAACCCTTTGTGACCATGCTACCTTTAGGTTGATCAACCAGTTAGACAACTCTTATTTAATGCTCCAAAGCTAGGTCATTTATGCGCTATGCATTAGCTATGCATGCATGTATTCATTGTGAACCAACCAAAATTCACTATGTGAGGGTTCATTAGTGGATTTAAATGTCAGAGGAGGAGGTGAGTGAACTACTTCCTCAAGAAGTTGAATATTTGACACTATTATATTTACCAATACTTCAAGGCTCCTAGTTGAATGTCTAGTTCCAAGTATTGTTAACAAGTGACATGCATGAAAAAAGTGTCGTACATTGGGTTCAATGGTTCCCATGAGTTTCATGACATGGTTTAACCACCTCTCATGGATACTAACTCCAATGATTATGGAAGAGACTAACGCTTATGCGTTTTGGTCAAACGACAATCGTAGTCCAACAAATAGTATCAGAGTGACAAGTGTCATGCTTGAAACTTACCCGACACATGCCAAGGGGGATATTGTTGGACATTGGGTTCAATGCTTCCCACGAGTTTCATGGCATGGGTTAACCCCCTCTCATGGATCCTAACTCTAGTGATTGTGTCAGACACTAATGCCTGCAAGTTTTGGTCTAACGACAATCATATTCCAACAAAAAGAGAACTCCATCTTTMTTTCCCCTAGTTCCAAACATTATCTACATAGCACATTCATATCTTAATCTATATTTAGCCCTTGATTTTCATTTATGTTCCTCTCATCACTAGTTCCACCTAATGGTGAAATTCATGACAATACAATGTTCATCGATGACCTCCTTTTCACACCTCTAAAGACAATAGTGGACATCTTGCAAACCATATAATACATAACATCTATGTTGACAATGGTAGTGACCCATTTTGGTAGAGAGGAAGGGTGCGTGCTAGACCAAAGGGAATACCTTATAAAATCTCCAATATATTACCAAGGTTTCACTAACCAGGGCATCATGAAAATTAATTGCCTCTATTATATAGAGGTTGAGATTGGAGCAACAATTCACATCAAAAAATCCTTCAAGAACCACCTACATATTTTAACCTGCATTCAACTTCTAAAAAAACTCTTGTAGTTCTCATTAATTCAGATGATGATGAGGGAGTTCTAGGATGTGTTCTAGGAAGGAGAATTAACTCATTCTAAATTACATGATGCATGTTGCGACACTTGTGAAAGAGTGATTCTTCACCAATAATAAATAATCTCAGTAATCTCTATACTTGGAACAAGGAGACTCTTGGAAAACATTGACTCAATTAGTTAAGGCCTCTACTTTGTTTCATCCTTAGTCTCCATGCATTCTCTATTTTATTTTTTTCTTTGTTAATGATAATCCCGCATGCATGTTGCCCCTTTTAATAAGTAGAAAAACTAGACCCTTTTTTCATAAAAAAAATCTTCTCGACTTTGATAGGAACTTTGAAAAAATTTATAATTCCAAGTTAGAAAACAAACATGTAAAAAGCTAACTAAAATCAATTAAATTTGTCCACTTATTAAGTATAAGAGTTGAATTTTTCCATTTGACACAACCTGAGTGGGGCTAATATATAACCCGATTAGGCCTAATGGTTAAGAACATGTGTTTCTTCCTGTGAGGTAACATGTTAAAATCTAGAGGGGGGTAGGTTATGTATACCTCTGTATAATTCAAATCGTTTCATGGAGGGGGTCCCTTGTCCCACAAACAAGGGGGTCTCATAACCAATTTTTTGTTGGCTTAAGCAAGGGAGCCTCATACACCAATTTGTTGTCTACCTTAGGCTCATGGAAATGAATGAAATATTGAACAATCAACCCCAATTAAAATCCGATATACTTATAGAAAACTACAAACCTTGAACAATCCACCTAATTAAAATCTAGATACTTACTTATCAATAACCATAGTTAAAAAGTATAAAATATAATTATCCTAATAAACCAATTTGAATTTGTCCAGTTATCAACTATAATAGTTGAATTTTTTCATTTATTAACTAACTTTTTGTTTTCTCCCAAGTATTGTAATATTTGGTTACAAACCCTGGCCATAGAAAGATTATGATCTTCAAATATTCTCATATTCCTATAGCCAGATAACTCTTTCCAATACTCCATCTACTTGATCCACTCCTAGTAACAATTACATAAGGATCCACCTCCCCAAATCCTCTTTAATTGGAGTTCTTTTAGGAGATATGTAACAAGAATATGACCTAAATATATTAAATACATTTAATTGATATTGTTTATTATTTAAATAGATTTAAATGATATTGTTTAGTAATTCATTTTGGAATTTCTTTACAATTCAATATGAAGAAAAGATGTTTATGTAACATGACTCATTAAAATAATAATCATAAAATAAAATAAATAAATAAACAAATAAATATATATATATATATATATATATATATATATATATATATATATAATATATTAAATAATATTTGTATTTTAATTTTGTTATGTTTTGTTTTAACCTAATTTAAATCAATTAATAAATAAAGAAAATAATGTATTAGGGGTTGCAATATATTATAAAATATATTAATATATTTAATAATATTTGTAATTTTTATTATTTTAATATAAATTTATTAAATTAGTATAGATTTATGCTAACTTGAGATTTATGAGCAGAGGGATCAAATTTTTCAACGTGAAAACTCTTTTAAAAATGTAAAACTTGAGGATAGGTTAAAGGTTTGCACATCTACAAATTTGATCCCTCTTGATAGATCCACGGTTAAGAGAGATCTATGATTATAATTAATTAATTTCATTATTTTTGTATTCTTATTTTTATTTATTTATTTATTTTATTTATTTAATTATTATTATATTCAATATTGTTGTTATTACGTTTTTCTTTATCTTTCGCTTTAGCCCCTCATTAATTAAACCTAATATCTTCTTTGATTTTAAGATATTTTATTTCATTTTTATTGTTAATTAATGTTTTTTTGTTTGCTAGTTTGTTCTCAACATGGGGGACTAGCCCGTGGTTGAGAAACCGCTACTACTCAGTGACATCTAAGCCATCAAAATCACCCGGGGATCAACCCTTAACATGGCTGGATTTTTTGTCCTAGCAACCAATGACTTTAATTAATTTATTATTTGAGAGGGTATTGCTAATTAATTTATTATTTGAGAATGTTTGAATTATTGTTATTTTCTATTTGTATTTTTTTAATATTAATTTTTTTTAAACAATATTTAATTTTTCATTTTTTTTAAAATTAATATTTATTATTATTAATTTATTTTTAATGATTAATTTAAATTTTATATAATTTATTTATTAATATTGTTAATTTATGTTTTTTTTAAGTAATAATTCTTGGAAAAACTTTAGGTACTTCTGTTCGTTCATTTTTAATATGGGACCAAGGAAACTCTAGATTCTTCATGGGTTAAGAATAAGGTTCAAAGTCTTTACAACAATTTATTTATAATGAGCTCAGCATGTCATTTTTATAGAAATAGAATTTCGGTGGGGAGGATAACAAATGAAAAAGAAATGATGATGTCTATCGGACTTTAAGAGGGTAAGGGATTATTTGCAATTCCTTATATTTTTGTTTCTATGATCGAAAAGAATTAAGAGAAACTTTCCAAGATCACCATAGTTTTGTTGAGTTAAAAGGATATGAAGGTTAGTAGTGTGACAAATATTTTGAATTGAGAGCTAATCAGGTATAGGCTAGACAATCTACGAGAAAGTGTTTTTAATCTTCAACCTTATTAGTGTCACAAATGTGACACACTCTTCCATATCATGGTGTTTTAGGAATTATGCCCAAATTATGGAGCTCGTGAAATTTTTTTATTTTCCTAGTAATGCTTATTTTTTTCTTTACACTTTTCAAAACAAGGAGATAATTTTCATATTCTAGATTATAGTTGATTACATCCTTATAACACCTTAATTTTATTTTTTCCTTTAACTCTTTATCACACCACATTTTCTCCTTAAAGTATCCTTATTCTGTAAAATGGTGTCTTCCATGATTTTGAAGAAATTTTAGGAAGCCTCTTGTCTTCCATGTTGTTTAACTTGTTCTTATACATTAATTATCTAGTCATAGCTATGCTTTCAATGGGGAAAAGGCTTGCCTCTAAGAGGAGAATGAGATAGGGTGTATTTCCTTTAATTTTGAGATTAAATACGTTATAAAATTATTTTGTATTTCCTCTATCTTTCTCCATGACTCACAAGAGATACTACCTCCTCAGACTTCACATCCATAAAGAATAACAGGCGTAACAAGAGTCTCAAAGCGGAGTTTATTCTTATCCCATATAGAAAGATAGGTTGATTTACAATTGTTTTCAAGTCCATAATAATATTTTCATCCCCCAAAAATCCTTTTCTCAATGCTATAATTACAATTGAGCTTGTGGTGAATATCCATTCCAATATATTTGTATCAAGTCTCTTATTCCAAGTTGTTGTTTTCATATACAAAGGTATCATAAGTGATCTTACTAGATTTAATGATCATGACCTTAGTCTTTTCAGTATTAATAGTCATACCCATATTAAAGTAAAATCCCCTGAGGATTCTTAGTTGGTTTTCAAGAGCATGGAGAATTATCGGCATAAGAATGATATCATTGACATAAAGAAGATGATTGATGATTATAATAGTGAGAGTATGGTCGACACATCCTTCTTCTTCTAAGCAATCTTATAACTTGTCAATGTATATACCAAAATCATATGGGACAAAGGAAAACCTTGCTTGACTCCAATATTGCAGTCAATCTCTTTCGATCATCCCTTAGTGTTCTTAAACTTGGAAATAAAATTCTCATACAACCTTATTGCAACAACCATCAAATCTAAAGGAAATTTAATCTCTTCCAACCTATTCCAAAGGTTTTTCCTCGGAACCATGTCAAAATATTTTCTAAAGTCAAGAAAACAACAAAAAGATTGGTTTTAGTATTGTGGAACTCATTTGCAATGATCCAAAAGGTAACAATATGGACCAAAATTGAATGATATCTCCTAAACCTGGCTTGGCCTTTAGCTCTTTTACCATGAATTTCTAGCCAAAGGTTAATCTTCTTTTCCAAAATAATTCCATAAAGCTTGGAAAAAATCAAACTAATTATGATGCTTCTATAATTAAAGGGAATGTTTCTATGCCTATTTTTTAAAATAGGAAAAATGAGACTTTGCATCTAGGTTTTAAGGAATCCCTCCTTCACTGCTAAATTGAAGAGGTTGTTTATGTGAGGGATGTGGATAGACCCTCAGATTTTAAAACTTTGAGCTTGGTATCCTTCAATATCCTTATCTTTTGCATTTGCAAATGGCTTAACCCCAAACTCTATGTCATCAAAAAAAAAAAACTTCATCCAATTGACTTAATTTATGTTTCTATCATGTAAATATTACAGTTTGAATTTTATAAAGTATGTACGCGAGTTTCCTTAATTAGAGTCGTGTACATCAAGCAAGATGGGGTTTTTAAAGTATTTTTTGGGAGGAAAATGGGTATTTTGGTCCTCCAAGTAGGGGAAGGGATGTAACTGAGGCCAATGAGTCATCATAAGCATGTGTGGTGTCAAATGATGTTATAATAGTAGCCTTACTAAGTTCAACATGAATGTGCACCTTAGTGCTTGGGACCTTTTCACCTTGGGAGCTAGATTTTTTTGTAACATTGTGAAAACTAAGAAAATAATAGTATTACCAAAGAAACAATTATAGCTATTAAGAAAGAAATAAAAGATATATATTCTACTTGTTCAGGCCCACTAAGCATCCATTGTTAAAAACTTTTTTTTCCATGGTAACTTTAGGTTGATCAACCAGTTAGACAACTCTTATTTAATGCTCCAAAGCTAGGTCATTTATGCGTTAGGAATTAGCTATGCATGCATGTATTCATTGTGAACCAAGAAAAATTCCCTATGTGGGGGGTCCTCAGTGGACGTAAAGGTTAGAGGAGGATGTGAGTGAAATACTTCCTCAAGAAGGTGAATATTTGACACTATTATATCTACCAAAGATTTCAAGGCTCCTAGTTGAATGCATAGTTCCAAGTATTATGAACAAGTAACAGGCATGAAAAAAGTGTTGAACATTGGGTTCAATGCTTCCCATTAGTTTCACGACATGGGTTAACCACCTCTCGTGGATCCTAACTCCAACAAATGTGGTAGAGACTAACTCCTATTGGTCTTGGTTTGATGACAATCGTAGTCCAACAAATAATATTAGACTGACAGGTCTCATGTTCAAAACTCACCCGACACATGCCAAGGGGGAGATTGTTGGCCATTGGGTTCAGTGCTTCCTAGGAGTTTCATGACATGGGTTAACATTCTCTCATGGATCCTAACTCTGGAAATTATGGCAGAGACTAACTCCTTCGGGTTTTGGTCTAACGATAATCGTATTCCAACAAAAAGAGAATTCCATCTTTATTTCCCCTAGTTCTAAAAATTATCTACATACTACATTCATCTCTAAATATATCTTTAGCCCTTGATTTTCATTGATGTTCCTCTCATAAGTGGTTCCACCTAATGGAAAAATTCATGACAATACAATGTGCCTCGATGACCTCCTTTTCACACCTCTAAAGACAACATTGGACATCGTGCAAATCATATAATACATAACATCTATGTTGACAATGCAAGTGGCCCATTTTGGTAGAGAGGAAGGGTGAGTTCTTGACCAAATGGAATACCTTATAAAACCTCCAATATCTTACCAAGGTTTCACTAACTAGGGCATCACCAAACTTAATCGCCTCTATTATATAGAGGTTGATATTGGTGCAACGATTCACATCAAAATATGCTTCTACAACCACCTACATATTTTAACCCGCATTCAATTTCTAACAGAACTCTTGTAGTGCTCAGGAATTCACATGATGGTGAGGGAGTGCTAGGAGGTGTTCTAGGAAGGATAATTCACTCAATATCAATTACAGGATGCATGTTGGGACACCTGTGAAAGAGTAATTCTTCACCAATCAGAAATAATCTTAGTAATCTCTATACTTCGAACAAGGAGACTTTTGCAAAACATTGACTCAAATAGCTAAGGCCTAAACTTCATTGTTCCATTTCATCCTTAGTCTCCATGCATACTCTATTATATTTTGTTCTTTGTTAATGATAATCCCCCATGCATGTTTCCCCTTTTAATAAGTAGAAAAACTGGACCCTTTTTTCATAATAAATATTCTCAAATTTAATAGGAACTTTGAAAAAAGTTATAATTCCAATTTAGAAAACAAATACCTAAAAAACTAACTAAAATCAATTGAATTTGTCCACTTATTAAGTATAAGAGTTGAATTTTTCAATTTGATACATCGTGAGTGGAACTAATGGTTAAGAAAATGTGTTTCCTCCTTGGAGATCACATGTTCAAATCTAGAGGGGGGAAAGGGGGTCTCATGATCACCATAGTTAAAAAAGTATAAAATTGTAATGTTCCTGACTTGGCTAGTCTGGGAAACATTGCTAATGTGTGTGTAGGATCAAAGGTTTACAACATATAAATGACCATATGAATAATAAACACGACAAAGAACTGCAAAGTTTGTATTATGATATCTCTATGGATTACAAAATGGCGGAATGCGGTTGAATAAACTGAAAATACTCAACTAGATAAAGAGACAAAGGATCTTAGCTGGAATACAAATAAGCAACTGCAGTTGAATAAAATAGCAACACCTGGCTAGATCAAAAGACAAAAGGATCTTAGCCGGAATACAAATAAGAAACTAAAAGATAATACCCAAAATATTGGAGCACTTCGGAATCAATGAAGAATGATGGAAGACCTGGATGATCTTCCCGGTGACTAGGGTTTGTCTTTCAACACCGAAATCAACC
The DNA here is from genome assembly GCA_010110895.2 of Picea sitchensis. Taxonomy (NCBI): domain Eukaryota; kingdom Viridiplantae; phylum Streptophyta; class Pinopsida; order Pinales; family Pinaceae; genus Picea; species Picea sitchensis. Next base: position 14,797 of record SNQJ01S0219599.1, read on the forward strand.
AACTGGTGTCTTCCTCCTTGAGTACACTGAACTATCGCTCCTAAGATGCGCCTCTTCTCCTCAATGACAAGTCATAATCTGCATAATGATGAATTAGGTCGCCGACCCCTCTTTTATATCTTTCCAAAACCCTAAATCATGTTGAAACCCTAATTCATTGTTGACTTCCAAAACCCTAAATCACTGTTGAAACCCTAATTCAATGTTGACTTCTATTTTTAGCTCATAATGACTTAAAAGTGCTTTTAACCCTTTTTAGCTCAATGTCACTTTCTGAATATAACACCTATGATTGGAGTGACCTCCAGTAACCCTGTTTATCCCTCTTTGGACCTGGCTATAGTCTAATTGGGCGATTTATACCATTAAGCCTCCTCTCCAGAGCTTCTATTTGGAAAGGGACATTACAATCCTCCCTTCCCGAAATTGCTTGTCCTCAAGCAATACCAATCCAGGGTGTTGCAACAACTGCTCACTCTCCCAAGTAGCATCCTCTAATGGAAGATCTCTCCATCTGATTAAAAACTCTTTGATGGCCCTGCTCCTTAGTTTCCTCTCCCGGGAAGCTCCTCTGATGTTATAATGAATTGTCCCACTACCTTTTTTAGGCATGACATGTGGAACATGTTATGAATCTTTCTCCCCTATGGAAGCTCTAGCTCGTAAGCAACCTCACCTA
>SNQJ01S0219600.1:0-10174 GCA_010110895.2 Picea sitchensis
ATAGCTAATTACCATGGGACGATATTCATTCAATCCACCATCAATGTGACCATATTTCCTACAATGTTTTGTAGTTGTTGCTATTAAAATTCTTACGGGACGTTTAAGACAACATTTTTTACAAGGGCAATAACATCTACCATCACCCTTTTCACCCGCTTTACTTTTTTCCCCACCTATAACAACATTCTGCGACATTTTTCAGCACAAGAATACCCTTTCGAAATTGTCGTTGTTATAACAAGATTGTGACAACATCTTTAAATCGTCAAATATTTATAGTCCAATTTTAGGTCACTATCGTTGCAATTGCAACGAACGTGACCTAAAAATATTTATTTTAGGTCATTTTTAACGGTTAATTTTAAGGTTAGGTAAGTAATCTCTCTTGCAACAGACAAACTACATTCGTCGCTCTTGCGACGAACATTGACCATAATAATTTAGTCAAACTACATGCATTGAGATAGTGACGAATACGGGGTGGATTTAGAAAAAAATGAACTTTTTCTCTTGCATGTTGCGACAAAAGAGTACTTTCGTCGTAAATTTTTCAATATGTAGTAGTGAGAGTTTGGGGCATGAGAGTTCCATAGGGCCTAGCTAGGAACTGACGGGCATAAAATTGGATAAGTATGGAAATGAAGAGCAGTCGGTCGAAATCGTGATGTGAAGATATAGATGGATATATAATTTCTGAGTCCACAACCCTGGGAACCCGCGAGCATAGACATGTGACTATGTATAGAAGAAGAAAGGGATAATAGAGGGGAAGCAGAAAAGGGGAAAAGCGGAAAGTATAGAAGATAAAAACAAAGGGATTAAAGAACTTTATGCATCATAGAACAACACTTGGTCTTAAGTATGGAAATGCAGGGCGATCAGACGAAGTTATCATAGGTAGAGTGAGGTTTGTGAGTTCGAGGAGTCCAAGCTCGAATTGTAGATAACCAAAGTTTTGGGTGCAAGATGTATATCTGAACACGGGGCATGGTAGTTTGATAATGCATTGGGGGGAACCCCTAGTCATAAAATTGGCCAAGTGTGGAAATGAACTGGGAAAAATATCAACTATAGGAAAAATATTTTCTGCCATGGAATATAGGTGGAGCTCAACAGACCCTGGTTCAAGATAAAAGAGATGTTGTTTATATCTATATCAACAAGCAATAGACAAAATATATGACTTGGCACATTTATATGCAAGCATTCAGACAGAGTCATCGTAGGTAGACTAAGGTTTGGGGGTTCGAATCCAAGGTCGAATTGTAGATCACCGAAGTTTCGGGTGAAAGATGTATACCGTGAACACGGGGCATGAGAGTTCGATGATGCCTACGCAGGAACCGGTGGCCATAAAATTCACTAACTATGAAAAAAAACGACGGTTGGTCGAACTCGTGATGTAAAGATATAGATGGACATGGATTATGTCACTCCACCATCCTGGGAACCCACAAGCATAGACATGGGACTAAGTATAGAGTCAGAAATGGATAATAGAGGGGAAGAAGAAAAGGGAGAACATATACGTATAGAAGAGGAAAAAGAAAGGGAGGAAAGAATTGTATGCCTCACAGAACAACAATTAGTGTGATAATTATCAAGTGATAGAAACACATCAACTATGGAAAAAACATATAGCTGGACAAATTGGACAACGTATGCAGATCATAGTTTTTTGTAACCATACCTCTTATTCTCAGGCATACACATTGTATTTGATGTAGCACATTGCACTCCAAAATTTTCAAATGTGGTACATAAGGCTCCATCCTTGTGCCTAATTAATGTGTTCTTGTTTCAATGTAGCAATACAGAGAATACAATGGACATGAAAACAAGTTTCTACGTAGGAACACATGAAAAAAAGATGGAGTACAAATTTATTTATTTCAAGATAGCAGCACAGAAAATAGAATTGACATGAAGACAAGTTAATGTACAGGAAGATATGGAGTATCCAAGGAGAAAAAAAATAGAGCTGCAAACCAGTGCAACAAATACAGACAGAGTAAACGACAAACTATTGGATATGGAACATGGGTAGAAATATGCACCTTTGCATGGATTCTTGTACATTTCTGGTTGAGAGTTCTTTACGTATCCAATTTTCCTGTTTGTTTCTATGAAAAAAAGTACAAAACAAAATGGACATGAACATAAGTTGACATGTAAAAAAAATATCAAGGAATATGTATATAGAGTAAATAAAATAGAAATATAGTATAAAATAGATGTGACATGGTGCGCGGGTTGGCGGACTCGCAGGTTGGCGGACTCACGGGTTCACATTTATAGCCATGCTTATGTATCATGAGTTTGACAGACCACAACATTAGATTTAGTAATTTATAGAATATTATAACACTTTACCAAGATTTGTAGTAATTTATATAATGCTATAATTTATCACGAGTCCGACCGACCGATTCCTCATTCCATGCTTGTGTACAAATAGAATAAATTACATTAGTGAATAATTTTTGAAATTAAGTTTTTGTCTCCACTTGTCAAACAAATGAAATAACTGTTTTTTTAAAACTAAATTGGACAACTTGGACAACGTATGCAGATCAAATTTTTTTGTAACCATACCTCTTAGTCTCAAGCATACACATTGTATTTGCTACGGCACATTGGACTCATCTTTTTTCAGATCTGGCACATAAGGCTCCATCCTTGTGCCCAATTATTGTGTTCTTGTTTCAATGTAGCAATACAGAGAATACAATGGACATGAAAGCAAGCTGCTACGTAGGAACAGATGAAAAAAAAGATGGAGCACAAATTTATTTATTTCAAGATAGCAACACATAAAATAGAATTGACATGAAGACAAGTTAATGTATAGGAAGACATGGAGAATCCAAGTAGAAAAAAAACAGAGTTGCAAACCAGTGCAACAAATATAGACATAGTAGATGAAAAAGTATTGGATATGGAACACAGGTAGAAATATGCACCTTTTCATGGATTCTTCTACATTTATGGTTAAGATTTCTTTGTCGTGTCTAGTTTTTCTATTTGTTTCTATGAAAAAAAGTACAAAACAAAATGGACATGAACATAAGTTGACATGTAAAGAAAAAAACAAGTAATATGTACATAGACTAAATAAAATAGAATAAAAGGAATAGAGTAACAGATAGTGTTAGAAGAATGTACCGTTTTTTTTGTTGTTGTTGTTGTTTTTGTTCATCCATGTTTGTGTATATATAAAAAAAAAATTGTAAAACATTATGTGTCCAAAATCAATTACAAAGCAGGGAAAACTAAGAAGTTGGATATCTCGATTTTATGCAACAAGATAGACAGATATGCTTTGAAGCATAGAAATATGATTTTGCAATATGTTTGATGTATATTTCATAATTCAAGTGCAATACCAATTGTATGGTGATCAGACCAGCATGTGTACAAACCAGGGAAAAATAAGAAGTTGGATAATTTGGTTTTCCGCAACAAGCTAAACATATATGCTTTGAAACATAGAAATATGATTTTGCAATATGTTTGATGTATATCTCATAATTCAAGTGCAATACCAATTGTATCATGATCAGACTAGTATGTGTCTAAGATAAAGATGTTGTATTGAGAAATGGACACATTCGACCATACATGGTCAATAAGCACGTTTTGTACATGGCTTGTGTTGTTCAAAATAAAGTGGAGACTGTATTTGCACATGTGGTTTTCCAATTATTTTGTTCTGGCATTATTTTGTAGCATGTCAATATTGAAGTCTCCTACAATGACAATGGTTTCATTCAGATGCAAATGGTCTCATGCATTGGAAAGAACATTTAGTATGATGGAGATTGTTGCATGGGGAGCAGCATACAGATTCATTATTGCAATTTCTGATCCATGGAAAAATACTTTTGCAAGCACCATATCAACATTATTTTCTTCGAAATGTATATGCTCCAAAATTGTTACATGTTTTTTCACCAATATCATCACCCCATGTGTAATGTAACTTGATATGCAATTGTGATTTGGAAATTGTTTGTTTTGCATGCATAATTCCATGTATGTTTCTTGTAAGCACAGAATATCGAATTGCATTGTGTCATAGTCAATGAGTATATCATCTGTGTGTGCATGTAAGATGTGCGTGTTAAGCGAGAGAAATTATACAGATGAATTTGTTTGTATGGATTGGTAATCATATTGTAGATTCCACTTTGCGGTAGTCCTGAGGCATTGCATTTCAATATCAAATTTATGTTTGACTTTGAAGTTATCTTTTGTCAGAGGACTTAGTAAATACAAGGAGTCTATACTTATGACATGGGACAGTGTTGTCTATACAAGTCCATGTATTCGAATTCCAGCAGGCTTAAATGCAACACTATCAAGTGTTAGTCTTTGTGATCTGTGGACTGTACGTGCACATGCAAGTTTAATTGGAAACTGTTTTCAAATATTCAGTCGACTTGTCTTTACTGATGTCGATACTGGTTTTGATATTCGCAAGATAGGTGTCCAATCACTTACAGTGTTTGAATTATATAGATAAGCCAACTTGTTTTCTTGTCACTTGATTATATGTGATTCATGGAACTTAATCCAGAGGACATCAAGTTTTTATGTTTTGGTATAGCATTTGAGTATTCCATCTGCACCATTGACCAAGCCATCCTATGAATCATAGTTGTAGGCATATATTTCAACTAGCATGTCTAATTTCAGGACAAGTTGCAAAGGTAAAGTGGTTGTATGTTCATGACGTGGCACATTTCCATGGTTGTCTTCTTCCAAGTCAATTGAATTGATGACGATATCATCTCCAGGAATGAGTGGTAACATGTACCTATTATGCATTGCAACATACCTATTTTTGTAGAACAGGTAAGGGAAGGTTGGGTATGTTGGTGCAGGTCGCAAGCACCTCGAATTGATATATGTTAAGTCATCATGTGTTTAGATGTTTGTCTGCATTCTATTCAGAATTGTAATAAATGTTTCATCTGTCTGGCACATTGTAGTATGCAATTAAAAGCATTTAATATTGTATCTTCAGAAGTCATGCGTCATTGTTTGCATGTTAATCATAGGTTGTTCAAATATCAAATAATATTGGATGGGTTGTGCTTGGTAAAGATCCCCACAGAATATCATGTCAATGTTTCCAAAGTATTTCGTGTGCACATGTTTTATGCTTCTTAGTCAGTTGTCAATGGAATACAAGAAGTGAATTCCAATCAAAGATGCCTCATCTATAAAGACAAGTTTCAATTCGTCATAAATCTTAGACAAGGTATCTAACATTTCCTTGCTGGGAAGAAATTGTGACTTGTTAAAAGGCATAAAAAATGCAGATTCGATTGTTGTTCCACCTGCATTATATGCAGCTTTTCCTGTGTATGCAACTATTAGGCCCTTTGGTTTCATAGGATCAGAGGAATTGTTTGAATCATAGATTCGTATAAGCATTTGGAATAGTGCTTTCGTTGTGAATGTCTTTCTTGTTCCTCCTCCACCTATAAGGATCAAGTTTACATGAGTGTGCATGCTCAAGCGTTTTTTAATCACAATGTCCTTTAGAATTGTTTGTTGTTCTCGATTCAATAGACGTTTGATTCTTTGGTATTCATTATTTTCAACAAGGAAAGGATGTTTCGTGACTTGAAAACCAAGATTGATATGTTTTTCAATGCTGCCTGCCCGAGGACGAGGATAATATTCTTGCAAGTCATAGGACTCGCAGGGAGTTCTGGTTGTTTTTCAGTTTCTGAATGTCTCGGCAAGATTGTCAGGGTTTTCTAGTTCATTAACTGCACTTTCTAGATCACCCCATGTTGGATTAAAATTGTAAGTAAATTTATATTCATTGATTTTCACTATAGTCTCAGAGGCAACATACGCAACTTCCCATGTAAGGAAGTTATGTTTTAATGTATTTTCATTTTCATTGAATAGAATGTATAACAATAGTTTTTCTCTAGAATAGTTTTCATAGTCAGTATGTTTGTTGTATTTGACAAACCGTATCATAGAGGGTTTTTTTCTTTTTGATATGGGCACACCTTTTTTTTGTAATGTGATACAAATTATGCCAAGCAGATATGCTTAATAGGAGATGGACGTTGGAGGTAATAATCAATAATAGAGCGACATAGCATGCCCTTTGAATTGTCAGGTTCTTGTTCTAGAAAAGACGATGGTTTAAGTACAAATGTGTGTTTCTCAAGTGGAGATGTGTTTATGGAGACACATTTTCTTGAACTACAATTGAGGGGCAGGGAAAGTGCAATGTGGACTGCTTGTTGAGCAAACATTTGTTGAAGATTAAGTAATGTATTACCAATCATACGTATCATTTGTATAGCATCAATATGACTTCTTTCATGTTCTTTGCATATTTTTCTGAATTCCCTTGTCATAGATTTGTCAACATTTGTCATATACGAGGTACAGTATGATGCTACAACATATGCATTGAGGACGTACTGCACATTTGCATTTGCATTCCACATAACTGGCATGTCCTTGGAGAAACTATTGTTCTAGATATGGGAAATTTTTCGTTTAAGGAATAATGTTGGTTGTTTAAGCATACATTGTATGGCTTGGATGTACTCATCTTCTGCTAGATTTAGCTTTGTCAAGAAGTCATCGAAGCTCATCAACTCATCAAACTATCGTTGTTCTAGAAATGCGAACAAGGATTTAGATTTCTCAATGACAACATTATCCTCTAAACTAAGTGGTTCTATGATTCTTGTTGGTCTCATTGGTGGCACGAGGAAGTTGTATCTACAATGTGAGTTTTTTCGGTTTTTACAACTTTTTGTATGATAATGTCTATGAACTTTGGCAAGTTCTGGATCCAAATGATCTGTGTTGCATGTTATGTATTTGTCCTCAAACTTCTTGATCTATGAATTGTTGTCAACTCCATAGACCAATGCACCCTCTATCCACAATAGTGCGTGGCCATGCTCATGCCCCCTATTCTGGAATTTAGTCCCAAAAAAATAGTTTGATATTTTTCCAAAAAACATTTCATCATGGCATATCAATTGTCTCAAAGCATTTATTCTATGTCTATAGTAACGAGAACATGTCATTGGGTATTTTCTTATGAGGTAGTCAATGTCATTATTTTCCAACGTATCGGTTTGTTTTTTACGTTTCCTGTTCCTATGCAAGTCAGATACCGCAACCACCAATGGATCCCAACAATGCTCTGCACTTGTAAATGTGATGAAAAATGTTGGTGGTCCCAATTGTTGGATCATTGCAAAAATAGTTTTCTTGTTTTGTTGCAAATAGTTAGGAGAGATGCGAATGTTTTTGAAATATGTGTATCCAATATCAGATTTCAAGATTTTTTCTTAGTTTACTTTGTACTTGACATCCTTGGCAAACAACTTTCTTCCTTGTAACTGGCATAGATATATAAATTTTTAGCGATCCTTGTCAAACAAATTTCTTTCTTCCATGCTACTTGTGCAAACCATAGGGCACACTATGGCATAGATATATAAATTTTTAGCGATCCTTAGGATATAGGCATCGTTCACACCATAGATCATAGGTGAAAGTGTCTCTAGTTCGCATAGTTATTAATGATATGACACCAGTGCACATAGGCGTTAATACTCAGGGTAGTTATGACTAACAGTTGGTACAAACTACTTGTTTCTTACCGTGTAACGATCCCATGATAAAAAAATTTGGCATAAGTGCTAACGAAACGATAGGTAAGAGTCAAACCATAAACAAAACAACAAGAGAACGAAACTGTAACCCTAAATGGACTGTCATCACACTTCACCATAAATATTGATAAGGAAGTTGCAGAGGTAATACCGTCTTGACTTAAATAACCCTACCTGCGACAATTATGATATCCTGTGGCATACTCCTTTGGGATATCGCTCGACCTCCGTTGTCATTTTGTCTCTGCCACCTTGCATTATTCACATGGCCTAAGTACAGTTTGGTAACCATCACCATTAATCTGTTCAGTGGAGGGTTTTCTAACGTTATTGTTCATTCTTCTCCCTTAGATCTATGTGTTTGCAAAAAGTTGCAAAGCTAACCCCGTTGTTGTTCATCTTGGTGGCATGATCAGAACTCGTGAATTTGGGCTCACTCTGGGCGGAAGGAACATTAGGAGAACCTCCCAGTCGGATACCACCTTATGCGAGGTAACAGCCTTTCGATCGTTGTTATCCTCACTCTCTGTGTTACCAAAGGTTATTGTGGGCACCAGTCACCTTCAAAATTCCTATTAGTGCTACTGGCCTAACTTCCATGGTATGATAAAGCATTTTAAAAGTTGGTATTAAACTCGGCTGTACTTAGGTTTTTATCGTGGCTTCACCCTTGACCTCTGTATTAGTTTTTTTTTTTTTAAACCCTTATTCTCTGCGACAAACATTTCCTTTGTGTAAAAACCCGTAGGTAGTTCTGGACTGAAAATTTCACAGGGAGCGAGGATGTTCACCTTGCTAGTTCGGTCATAAATGAAATGTCAGATATATTGTATTCTTGATTGCTCGTTCTGTTTTATTTTTGGTTACACAGCCTGGTAGACGGGTATGCTTTGCCTGAGTTTTTTAAGAGATCTCGTTACTTTGGCATAACTCCCTGACTGTTTCGTTGTTTTCCTGTTTGCTTCGTGGATTTTCTTGGGTGTTAAATCCTAGTTAGAAAATAGGTTTTCTTCTGTGTGAAAGGCATTTTACCCTACACGGTATAAGTTTATGGTTTCGTTCCTTTGAGTTTTTAAATAACAGATATGAAGATTATACAAGACTCTTGTGCCTCTGTTTAACTCTTCCAAATTCAAATCTCTTGATTATATGAATATACCCCTCAATGTCAGTCATGACTCACTTTCGTAAAAGATCACGACAAAGATTAGTAGGATTATCCACCGTGTATATAGGGAGTTCTTTCGTATTGAATGCACTTTCGACATCTAGCTTATAACTTTCTTATTGTGGTCCACATCATTATACTATGAAGATTTAGGGTATAAGTTAACTGTTCGAACATACCCTCAGTTACAATTGAGTTATACTTCCAATGGGTTTATATAATATTTACCTTAGGTTCTGTGCCCTTAAGAAAATAATGTTGTGTGTAACTTATTTGAATTATGTTTTCTTTATCCACAATTCATAAATTTCAGCAAAATTGATTTTGGTATCTCGTAACTCTGTCTGTAGTTTTTGGGCTCGACAAACTAAATTCTTCTAAGGGATATGCTCTACTCTATGAAACTTAATCATTCTAGAAATTCTTGAATTAACTTGTCAAAATTTCACTTCGTAAAGAGGAAATCCCAAGTATTCTGTATTGATTGTGTTTTCCTTTGTACTAAATCCGTGGTTGTTTCATTAGTCATGAGCACAATATTTCAGAGTCCTCTCTGTGATTTTACTGGCAGTTTTGTAGAGCATCTATATGTTATGTGTTATTGATTGTTCTTCTTAGATAGTATTTTACATATTGGGCAATGTTCGATATATTTTACAATTGCACAATCAGTTGGTTTTGTTTGGTTACACATCTAATGATGGGACCTCTGTTTAACTACGAGGGTACCCATCAGTCTTTCAAAGCTCACTCCTCCCCTTCGGCATATCGATGGATCGCTTCAACAGTTCCGACTGGAAACCCACCCGCGACAACCTTAAGCTAAGTGCTACCCCATGTGAGAAATATTCGTTGTATTAATTAATTTATCTTCAATATTTAGATTTACTTGACTTATGTTCGACACTAATTATCCATCTCGATTTTTCCTGTATGACTTGTACAGTCACAAACAGAGGTAGATCAAGACAACACCTTACTCAAGAAAGGTATTCGGGTTTCGATTTTAATGTTCAGGTTTGAAGGATTCAGATTTGGGTTCCCAGTTATACTAGTTAATTATCCAGGGTATTCTATTTGTAATTATTTAGATTCACTCATGTGGATATACAGATCTTCTATTCTTCTTGTTAATAGGATGTATAGATGTCCCTTCATCCATACGAATATTGTTGTTTAAATCTGAGCAGTTTATGCATTATGGATTGTATAAATTTAAAAGAAAACTTCTTTTATGGTTTACTGTGGAATAACTGAATTGTACATTTTTATGTCATTGGCATAGTCTTAACAACAAAATATTTACTTGAATTTCTCCTATGTCCAAGCA
>SNQJ01S0219601.1:0-15199 GCA_010110895.2 Picea sitchensis
ATGTAATATGTAGTAACTACATATTACATGGAATATTTTTTTCCATGGGAAAAATTTCTCATTATATTCAAAATAGAGTATAATTTTTTACATATGACAACAGTCTTTTTTGCAAATGGTTATGTGCCTGAAAACGCAGGTCTGTTCAACGGTTTCCAGCTATTAAGGAGACACTCCCAATCCAATGCCAGGGTAAAAAATAATGTTCAACGGTTGCCAGCTATTAAGGAGACAGTCCCTATCCAATTCCAGAGTAAAAAAAACAACCAACCTCTATCCTAGAGGAGGAGATTCAGAAAATGCCAGCAGATTCTTCAAAGGATAGCTTGAAAAGTTCTGAAAAAAATAACATGCATTAAATAAGCATTGTCGAGGAGGGGCCCTCATTGTCATCCTCCCATTGAGAGAAATTAATTTGACCAATGGGCATCGACAGTGCCTCTTTTGACAATGTATCTGCAACATAGTTATCTTCTTTGAAGATATGGGTGAAAGAAAGGTTCCTAAAGTGTTGGGTGGCTTCTTGAGTTCTATATTTCCAGCTCAACAGGGCAGCCTCCTGGAGATCCGCCTTACCATTGAGCCAATCAATTACAATTCTTGAATCGCCAAGAACCAACAGATCAAAAAGATTCAGTCTTCGAGCCAAGGTGAGCATTGCCCAATCCCCATGAGTTCATCCTTTGTGTTAGATCCTTGTCCACAATTGAGTGTCCATCGGAAAGAGGAAGGAGTATTAATGTGGATCATCCCACTAGCTCCACAGATTTTTCCACTTTGTTGCACAACTCCATCAAACCAAGCGATGACTCTATTTGACGGGAGCTTTACGTTGGAGGTGCGAAGTGGATGAGATTTAATTCGGGTACCCGGAGAAACCACTGTTGCAAGTGTTTTGTATATCACCCGATGAGTCGAAGGGAAGCCCTCATCAAATACCGTCTCATTCCTATCAAGCCAGATGTTTCAACAAAGAAAGGTTGGTAGCAAAGGGTAGGAATTATTAGAAAAAATCCAATTGTGGAGGCAAGAGCTAACTGAGTCTCCAGTCCACCTTATTGAGAGATTTAAGTTGAGTAAGACATGTTTCCAGACCGCACCATTAAACTGGCAAGTCACAAAAAGGTGAAGAGCCGATTCACAGCATGATTTGCACAATGGACATCTACTTGGACCCGTCCAACCTTGAGCCTGTAAGTTTTCCCAGACAAGAACTTTGTTTGTGGATAGTATCCAAATAAAGAGTTTGATTTTAGTGGGGCAATCCCACTTCCATAATTGTTTTCTCCAGGTTTCCTCTTTGCTGTCCCAAAGATTTATGGCCACTGCGTTGTAGGCATTTTTAACTGTGAACTTACCGGATAAGTCTCCTCCGATCCACATGAGCACGTTCGACCGATCTTGGAGAGATATGCCCGATCCAAGTAATTACAATCTGAACCTGTTCCACTCGGCCTCGGTGTCCCCTTCGATCTCCAGAAAGGATCCTTGTAGCCAATCTGTGCCTAACACTCTTCCTGATTGTGAACTATGTGCTTGGTAAAGGAAGTGTATCCCTTTACGGTGAAGGTGGTCAAGTAGCGGGGGCGATAGCAATGAGAGTTTGCCTAGACCCAGGATAATATGTAGTTACTACATATTACATGTAATATGTAGTAAAAACATAGACTCAAGTAGGATAAATGGAAACACACACACACACACTTTTTTAATCATTTTTCATTCTTGTTGCAAATTTTCATTATTGGGAGGATTTTTAGTTGAGAAGAATTTGGAGCACAATAGAAAGTGTTTACTTCATTGTTTTTTCAAGATTCTACAATCATTTGGAGACTATAATTTCGAGAGGATTGTAGATAATAGCTTAGTATTTACTATTTGTGGTTGATGAATTTCATTATGCACTATGAATATGAAAGATAAATACTTTATATGATTTAATTTGGATTTCATTCTTTTTAGTATAAAATTTAAATTTTACATATATATTTTAAAGAATTAGGGTTAGGCTTTCAATTCCTAATTTTTGGACGAGTGTCACACCTACACCAAATTCTTCTTCCGATTTTGATCGCACCCATGGTTCATGTAACCTTTGTACTATGAAGTTTTAAAATAATACTTGGAAGTACAATTAAATCATTAATAGGAAGAAGCTTAACTTTATCCATCTTGAGTTCATTCATCATATCAAAATTATCTTTCCAATACTATGAGGTTAAAACCAAAAATAAATATGGCTAAATTATGACCAATGAATGTTTAGGTCTAATTTAAAAACACTTTGTAATGAGTGAATTTGTTAAATTTGTAGTACAAATGATGTTCTTGATGATCATGATGATGAACAACATTTCCTTTTAGTATATTCTACCCTTAATAACATAATAAGTTCATATTTCCTTTTTATTTAATAAATCACTAAAACCATAATGATCTTGGTATTTTTATTTCTTCCATCATATTTAATTATAAAAATGATATTATAAAATTATTTAATCTATTTTCAATTATTTATCCCATGATCATATCAAATAATAAATAACAAAATAATCATCAATTTCAAATTATTAAACATAAAACATTCCATTAATATAAGAATAAATTGATATATATGTAGGATTAAAATAAAATTGGAAATCAATTATGTTTTTTGATACTAATTTATCACAAATGCAATAAAAAAAACTAAATACATATTAAAAATATATTATAAAATAGAAATATCATAAAAATTTCAATGACTTTTATGTATTAAGAATTTTATTTTGTAATATTATCTTTTAAGAAAGTTCTTCATAATACAAAACATGATGATGAAAATAATATTCTATGGCTACCTTTTTATAAAATAAATATTAATATAAATAATGGTTTTTAAAGTCATCGGAGGTGGAGATTTGTTAATGCTTCCACAAAGGTTTAAATCTCTACACAATTGACATTACAGATATATTAATTTCTCTCCGAGACCTCCTCTGTCATGAAACTATAATAACTTTAATACTTTCATCATAAATTTTTGTGTGCTTTTTATGAGTCATAAAATGATGTTGACATAGATCGCTAAGATTTTTATTTGGTAATGTATTAATGTATTTTGGTGATGGAATTTAATGTAAAAATGTTTTGATTTGTTTTTATGGTTTAAAAGTAGTGTTAGTAACAATGCAGTTTAAATGTTTTAAGTTTTTACATTTTTATGAATAATTTGTTTTGATGAGTTTTGTCTAAAATTTAAGTAAAATTTGAGAATAATTTTAATTGTTGAGATCACATATTCTAATTGTTTTGGAAGATTTCTAAAGTGCTGAATCAATTTATACATTCAAAAACATGATTTAAACAATATAAAATTCTAATTTCACCAATAATTATGTTGTTATATTCCTATAATAAACATAAAACGTTTAAACTAAATCAAATAATCAAACAAAAACAAACCAACCAATATACTTATTTTTCTTTCAAAACCATAAGTAAAACATAATATGCTCCTTTCCATCACAACCCATGACACAAACTTCCACTTACCCTGTTCTACAAAATCCTTTATTCCTATCATTATACAATCATCGTCCTCATGCATACATGAAAACAATATGAAAAGTCTAACAATCTCATCAGTGCATTTCATGTGGTGCGAGGGAGAAGAACCCTTCTTGCCCATATGGACCTTTGTTCCATCCTCATTGTGCTTGTCTTGGCCACTCAAAGGAGGTTTATCCTTAGGATTTATGGAGGCTACATGCGTTGCTTCTCATTAACCTCCCAACTAGCAGTAACATGATGATTTACACCAGGCTAAGTAACATATGATGTTCATGAGATACATGATGAAGCTGAAGATGAACAAATTAAGAAGAGACATAAGAAAACAATGCCCCATTTGTTGCATGCTCCCCATTCTCTATTTATATTTTAGTTAGTTTTCAATGTATTTCTTTCAATTTTGGAGCTTTTCCTACTTAATATTAGATTATGTGTTAGAATTAAATTTCCTATTTGGACTACCCACATGCTTTCTATGCATATCGCATTCCATGTTCCTTTTACTAGAGGCTTTTCCTACCATCCACTTTCCCTATGTTGTAGGAAAAATTGTAATTCGGGTTCATAGGTTTATGTTATTATCATTATTATTTTGTTGAATATTTGTCCACTTTAAATGTTTATGTAGGAAAATTTGTAATTCTGATTCATAGGTTTATGCTATTACCATTATTATTTTGTTGAATATTTGTCCACTTTAAGTGTTTATGGTTGGAACATATTGATTTTTTTATGCACTTCAAGATTTGGATGGAAAATTGGGTACTCGCTTCAAAAGAGGCAATGGGGTTTTTCCAAAACACAACTTCTTGGATGGACAATCCTTTATGGTGCTCGCTTCAAAACACAACTCCATAGTTTTAGGAAATGCATATTGTGCATTATTTAAATGAGAGTGTGTTATGTTAAACAACTTATGGACCTCTCAAATATGATATACATGTATATATCCAAAACGCACATGCATTATTTTGAATATTAAATAATAATAAAATAAATGCATAATTTATATAGGAAATTATCACTTTAAAATGTATTTTATTTTTATATTCATTGTTTATGTTCTTTGCATTATTAGAAAAATATTAAATTCATCTTCCATTATGATTTTTTCACAAATGTTTTTGTTTTTAATTTTTAAGAGAACGTAAAATGAAAGAAATATTTTAATAAGGAAAAAAATTCTTTCATAATTTTACCTTAACTTTTTTACCTAACTTTTTTACCTAACATCTATTTTTGAGACTTTTTGACCATTGGAAAGATATTATAAATATCTACAACTTTGTTATTATTTATTGTTGATTTCCGTGGAAATGTGTTTTTGTATTTTAAAAGAATAAATAATTTGAAAATGATCACTATAATATTTGTCATTTATTTTAGTAGTTTTTGAGGGGGAAAATTGAAGCTTTTAACTTGTAGGATCCATTTTAATGGTGAGTCTTATTTTGGTGATTTGGGGTCTTATAATTTATGGAGCTAATTTGGAGCATCAAATGGTAATTTTTAGGGTAACAAGTTTGCAGAAAAGATCCCAACCCTTTGATGTTGTTCCACATATCGAAATATTTGTACCACTGCAAAGATTACCTTAATTGAGTTTGTATGAGGAAATTGAGCCTCTCACAAATTGACCTATACTTCTGACCAGGATGGTATTGAGTGGATGCCATGTTATCTCCCATTACTCACACATATGGATCTAGTCATGTTTGTATTTCAACAAGATTCTAAAGGGTCTAGAATCCTTACCCCAATTAGGACTTGAGGCATGCACAAAACCCTAACCCTAATTCTAGACAACTATTAGGACATGTTAAACATTCGATCGCTAGGAAAGGAATGGGTTCCATTCTTTTTTTATTAATTTGCTATTCCATAATTGAGTAGAGAAAAGGAGTGGGATATTGTGAGCAGAAAAGAGGAAGCAGATGACATAGTAGCAGCCATATATGACACATTGTTTATGAAAACACCATATTGAGTTTTTCTTTCTTTGTATTTTCATTTCATTACCTAGAAGAAAAGATAAAGGTATAGTCCTCATCTTCTGGTTGGGTTTTCCCATATTGGGTTTCCCAAGGTATATATTGTGTTCATTGTTAAGCCCTAGACAAAGCCCCATATTATGTATAAAACCATTATTAAGTCCCTAGATATTGAATTGTTACACTTCCAGTGTTATATTAGTATATTGGCTAGAACCCTTCATTGTTCCCTTTCATTATAATTGTACCCTTTGTTTCCTAGATATATATGCCAAGGAGACCTACTATTAGGATCATATTATCTCATCTCATATTGTATTCCAAATTGGATATATTGTAAATAGAGATTTCCCCCTCGAATTGGATTGTATTCATTGATTTTTTATCATTTTTGAGGCGTTGGATCATAACATTTGGTATTTGAGCTTATGATCCTAGGGTTTCTCTCCTCCAATTAAGACACCTTGTCATTTTCGATATAATTGTTTTTTTGGACATTTCAGACCGTGAAATTTGGAGGAGTCTGAGATGAAATATCAAGGTACAGGTGGTACAAATTTCAAGTTCTGGTTCCTTATAATTGTGGAGATATAGCCTATGTAATATAGGGTTTGTGACTCATCCTAAATTCAGTTTGAAATGAGTCATCTTGGATTTTTTTCTATTACTATTTTTCTATGAATTTTCAAACAACGAAATTTTGTGGAGACTCGAGAGAAATTTCATAGTACAAGTGGTAACAATTTTAGGTTCTAGTTTGCTACACTTTTGGAGTAATATTCCATAAAAGACAAGGCTTGTAACTAATCCTGAAATTAGTTTTAAAAGAGTCATCTTGAAATTTCCGTTGTAACTTATTTTTTGTGACATTTTAGAGTCTAATTTATTTAGAATTGTGAGGAGATAGAGATAATTGCATGTGATAAAATTTTAGAGTTTGAATCATTATAATTTGTGGTATATATATTTTGGAAGTTGGGGATTTTTATTAATCTTGAAATCAGTCTTAAACAAGTCATAATTTGGTATTTGTGCTATAACCTTTTATTAGTAAAGGTTTAGACTATGAAATTTTCAAGAGCTTAAAAATTCATATCATAGTACTACAGGCCAAAATTTTAAACTCAAAAGGGTTAAAAGTTCATAGATATACCAGGAAAAAGGTCATCCATCCATACATACGCCAAATTAAGGGCATAAAAGGTACGTAACTTACAATCGACATAAATTTTTATTGGAAGATCTATTTTTGGTGATTCAAAATTTGTGATAAATATAAAATGGAGGAGTATTATTATTGTTATCCCACATGACTCCAAAAAAAATATCAACACCAAATAAACCTCCAGAAATCTCAAACAAGACATCAGAAGAAAATGAAGATTTCAAAAACAGACTATCTCAATTAAAGAACAAAGTTGATGAAATGAGTGGTAGTATGTTGAAACTAGTGGATTTATCACGTTCTCAGGAATCCATAAAAAAGGAAATGGAAGATGAAATGAAAAATAAGATGGATGAAAATAAGAATGCCATGAAAAACAAGATGGATGAAATAGGAAAGAGATGGAAGAGAAGATGAATGAAAATCGAGAACATATGGAAAATAAGATGAATGCAAATAGTGCACATATGGAAAATAAGATGGATGAAAATATGTATAAAATGGAAAAGAAAATGAATGAATTGAAAAAATACATATAATCCATGTTGTTACAGAGGATCCCTAAAGGGGATATGGAGATCCAAGGAATTCCTAAAAATAAGGAGACCAATGGTATTGAGACTCAATTACATACGAGGAGTATTTTATCACAAGTGGAAAGCACCAATACTGAATTTTAGAATTATTCATCACTTCAAGATCCACATAATCAAGGCTTCAAATTAGCACCAAGGAAATACTTCATTCCAAAGATAGATATGATGAAGTTTGATGAATGAGAATTCAGTTATCCAGAACCATAATATAATTGTTATTTGAGAAAGAAACAACATAGCACCACTTCTATAAAAATGTAGAGGATATATCCATTCCCATGAGAATACCGTACGAGGTTGACTCTTGTCCATGATAGGAAAAGAGATCAATAGTTAGTTACATTTCTTAAATCAAGGTTTGACTTTGATTTATTGAATTTCTCAACGGTTTTGAGTAAAGGTTTAAAGGAATATACCTGAATAATTATAAAATAGAAGTACATTAATGATTAAATAGATACTTGAAGAATTGACGACATTTACCTCAACTAGATTCCTTGAAGATTCTCTAGTTAGATGCACCAAAGGTTGAACAATGGGTTCTCCTAGATTTTATTCATGTTTTTCTCTCAATTTTTCTCATCTTTGTTTCATCCTCTCTCTATCCTTCTCTTGTACTTATTTTTCATCAACCCATTGATGATCATATTTCCTATTATGCTTTTTCATATTCCCCATATTGATGGATGATCAATTTAGATTAGTATCATAAATAAATATTTTTATTCTTTCAAGTGTCTTTTCATAATATCAAAATAATCATGTGTGAGTTGGTTCATGTGCATATGTTTTTTCAATTGAATGTCGACTCAAGGGTCTTTACTATAATTGCGATGAAAAATATTTTCTGAGGCACAAATGTACTGAACATAAGATTTGTATGGATATTGTTTAGGATGTTTCTGAAGAGGATGATCATGTTTCCCCTGTGGAAGAGCCACCCCAAGCATTTGATCTCACTTTTCCCTCTGTTCAACTAGAATTTGAGCCATCGATTTCGATGGTTTCCCTCACTGGATTCTCTGCTCCATAAACCCTCAAGTTAATTGACTACATTAATCATATGAAATTCATCATCCTAGTTGGCAATGTCAATTCCCATAATTTTATCCATCACCGCATTTCCAAAGAAATTAATTTCCATATCCATGCAATCAATAATTTTCAAATCATAATTGTTAATGGTGGTTCCATAAAATGTCGGGGGTGTTGTGAAAATTTAAACCTACAAATTGGTCAGTACCACATGAAATCCCATATGTTTGATATCAACATAGGAAGTTATGACATTGTGCTCTATGCTCAATGGTTACACACTCTCGACCCCATCACCATGGATTTTAAGGACCTAACCATGCAATTCCAATAGGAGGAGCAGTTGTACAAGTTCCAAGGAATCAAAATAGGCTCCCATGAGATCATCATTTCCCATCAAATGGAAACACTACTAAAAAAAGGTCATTCTAGCATTATTTCCCAACTCTATCCCATTCAATCCTTTCAGAAACCCTTTGTGCATCAAACATCCCAACCTACAAGATATAATCTCTCAAAACCAAGCTATTTTTTATACTCTGCATGGAATTCCCTCTTCTATGATGTCCATTATCATTCCATTCCTCTAGTGCTAGACAAACTTCCTCACAATGTTCTCCCTTATTGTCATCCCTTTTCCTAGAAGAATGAAATTGAGAAAAATGTTCAAGAATTGCTTGAAGAGAGTGTTATCCATCCTAGTATCAATCCCTATTCTTCACTTGTAGTCATGGTACTCAATAAAGTAGGAACTTTGCACATGTGTCATGATTTTTTCACCCTCAACAAACTCACCATCAAAGAAAAATTTCTCACTTCTTTCATTGATGACCTTTTGGATGAATTGAGTGGTGCTTAGTACTTTACCAAACTTGATCACCATTCTGTACCATCAGATACACCTGAAAGAGGAAGACATTCCCAAGACTACATAATGGCTCAAATTTTTATGGATAATATCTTCAAACTCCATGGCATGGCTCATTTATTCTCTCTAATCACGATCCAACTTTAACCAACCATTTTTTGGCAAGAATTGTTTGGGATCCAAGGAACCCAATTGCATCTCAACACTGCCTATCATCCACAAAATGATGGAATAAGTGAAGCTATCAACAAATGTTTAGAAACATATTTGTGGTGTTTTTTGTCTGACTGATAAACTCAATGGGATCAATGGTCACCCCTCACTATGGTAGTTCAACACATCTTACTATACTATAACTCACATGACTCCCTTTGAATCAGTCCATGGGAAAAATTCACCATCAGTTCTATCATATGAGTCAAGCGCCTCCAAGGTTCAAGAGGTTGATAACACTCTTATAATCTGCACGGCCATTCTCCATACCCTCAAAGAAAAAAATTCATGGCTCAAAATTGCATGAAGCAACAAGTAGATCAAGGTCATTCAGAACACCAATTTTCTGAAGGAGACCAAGTGTTTCTTCATCTGCAACCTTATAAGTAAAATCAAAGATGCACACTACCAGAAAATCGCCCCCAAATTTTGTGGTCTTTATAAAATTCTTAAGTGAGTGGGTCTCATGGCCTACCAGTTAGCTCTTCCTAGTCCCTCTAAGCTCCATCTTGTTTTTCATGTCTCATTCCTAAAGAAAGTTATTATAACTAAGTGCTAGAATCAAACCAATCTCTTTGAGTTGGATGAAGAAGGATACATTTGGTTGCAACCACAGGAATTCTGGACCAACACGAGCGTCGCCTCTGTCAATGCACCATCAAGGAATTATTAGTTCATTGGAAATATAGACCTCTGGAATATGGAACCTGGGAATTGGCTACCATTCTACAATAATTTCGCGATCTCAATCCTTGAGGACGAGGTTTTTTTTGAAGGGGGAGGGCATGTTAGGGACCTAAACTCCCTAACCCATCACGTAGATAGAGTAATATGTTTTCTATGTAATAAATTCCAAAATTCGTCAAAAAGGCCTATATAATAATGCGAACAAGTCTAATGTACAAATACTTAATAGAAGCTTCCAGTTCTAGAAAGATCTTCCTCTAGAATGTTTTTTAGAAGATAAAATTAGTATAAATAGAAGTAGAATGCATGGCAAAGTCTTTTCTTGAGAATTATTGTAATAGAGCACTTCTCTGCTAGAGGTTTTCCCCACAAAGAGGCAAATGAACTTGGATTTGTATCAATAAAGGTATCATTGTTGGTTATATTGTTCTCCATATTTTGTTGTTCTGATGGTATCTGCTATAATATTTCTATTTCTTCGTTACATAATACATTTGATACCTCACAAAACTTTATGGGAACACAAAGGTGTATAAATGTGGTTGAAATATTAAATGGTTGGATTTGATTTTTTTTTTGTTAGCTAAATATCCCTGACTTGTGGGATTTGCATGTGGCTAAGATGTCATGACCTAGGGGCATCTAAGCCATGAAAATCACCCTGGGATCTTACCCGGCCTAGATCGCACCATTCCTTAACATGGATGGATTTGAGGTGACCCTAGAGGTTTCAAATTGGTGACTTCACTTACAGAGTGCCTTAACAATGCACTCCCTCACCGACTGCTCTACACCACGAGGACTAGTTGGCTTTGAAAAATATTAAAATATATAATTTTCAAAAAAATAAGTGAAATATACTATGTTTTATGTACATCGTACTCATATTTTTTTTGTTGAAAATTATACATTAAACATTGAATTATTTAATGGGAAAAACACCACTTTTTAACTTTTCCAGAAATTTGCAAGGAAAAACATTTAATTAAATGAAAATTCGACACATTAAATTATATTAATATTTTTTGAAAAATATATTGTTAGAAAGACAACACAATTATGTACAAATTATCTTTTTATTGTACATCAAAATTTACAAGGTGTATATGATTTTGGAGGGATTGAATTTAAAAAATATGTAAAATGTCAAATTTTTATGGCCACATTTCACTAAAAAGTATTACCCATCTTCATGGATTCACCTTAGTATAATATAATAATAACTACATAATATTAATATCCCTGAGGGTTATCTTGAGTGGTCTTGAAGCTAGTCATGGAACTTTTTAGAGTTGGGAGGTCATAGGTTTGACTCATAATTCCCCCGAGGTAATCATCATCGATGGTTTACATAATTTACCATCCATGGATCATGAAGAAGTACTTAGAGGGTTATTTGTGGGGTTTTCGTTGGATTTTTTTTTTTATATAATAATAATATAATGTATGATTAATATGGTATATTCACATATGTCAAACACCTTAAGGAAACCACTCACACATACATATCAAATATTAGTGCACCAATGTATTGTGTGGTTAAAACCCTCAAAGGGGGAAACACTCCATGGCCACAACCAATTCGACCACCTGGGGAAATATATTAATGAAAAAATAAAATAATTTACATATGAGTTTCTCACAGTTGATCATCACCAAATGATCCTCCATACTCTTTAAATAGATATCATGGACCAATTAGTGGTTAATCCATCAATTAATATAGCCATTAGTATCAAGGAGAAGGTGATCTATGAAATCATTTTATGTCTAGAAAATAATTGTGACTGTTGGATTAGATAACTACAAATACACACTAAATAAACACACTTTATCTAAAGACACATTATATCATGTTGATCTTAACTTACTCCTAAGTTTCTAAATATATTAACATTCCCCATTAAGAATAAATTGGGACATGATTTAAGTATCTAAAAATGTAACACAGTAGGAGAAGGAAGGATGCATTATAATCTACCACCACCTAATGACAACTTACTAAACTCCTAACATAAATCAAAATCTTGGAAATCTTCTCTTCTATCAGAGAATTTGTGAAAATGTTTGTAACTCCATCATACGTAGGGAAAGAGAGCACTTTGAGAATGTAATATTGAAGAATAATTTGATGAAATTCATGAGTAGCTCAATGTGTTTGTTGCACTAATGTTGGAGTGGATCTATGGAAAGTTGAATGACACTTGAATTACTACACTAGAGTGTGTGATGTAGGAGCATCACCTTCAAAGTCAAAGATGCAAGCGTGGAGGCAGGGATACAACATCTCAACATGGCAGAATTTCAAATCAACATTTAACTCAGAAGTAAATCAAGTTGTTGAGATATTTTGGAAACAACATTTTTTAATATATCTTGGCTATAAAGTCTTATACGACTGTAAGGAGTTGTAGATATAGAGTGAGACTCTTATCAGGTAATAATTGATAGTTATTGTAATAGGACAAGGTAGGTAACCACTAAGACCTAATAGGATAGGTTGCAGACAGGACAGAGAGAGCTCATGGAGCCAATCCTTAGATAGTTTTTTGTTGTATTGTAATAGAGATAGGGAGAGACAGATCAATAGAAAAAAAATAGAGTAGAAGAAAGACACAGTGAATAACTGCAATACTATGTAATTTGTTTCATGAATGAATAGAACAAACAAAATTTTCCAAATCCTTCGGACGGTGTTCATTTTGATGTGTGATTGAATTAATGTTGCATTCTCTGTGTGTGATTTAGTTCATTTCGTTCATGTATGATTGTTAAGAGTTAATCGTATGAGGTTGAGAAGAAACTGGATAAGTTCCAATTGTTTCTCTTCTGAAACACGTATGCAAGGTGTGCATCTCGTACGCAAGGAGTGCGTCGACAGAGTCTCAGATTGAATCAGAGGAGTTCAGAGAGAACAAAGGGAACTTAGAAAATGTTCAAGGAGTGCACAACATCAAGGAGTGACCAAGCGTTGAAGAACCAAGACAGAGGAACAGAAGGAGTGCGGGAATAATTTATTTTCTAGAAATCCTTCGAACTGAGTTATCAAAATCCTAGGAACGCAAGGAGTGCGTGGGAAATAGAAATATTCAGGGAGATCAAGCTCAGAAGAGATAACACTTTTCATAAGTGCAGACGAGTTCCAAGAGACAGACTCGCAGGAGGAGCAAAGGTTGAAACCTTTGAACACTTAGAAAATATTCTAAGTCAGAAGAAATCAAAAGCTCAGGATGAGGAGCGACAACAACCATTGGATCATAGTGCAGAGGACCAACAACCGTCTGATCAAATAGAGGTGCACAAAACTTAGCACTTTGCAAACATAGAAGAGTGAACTTACCAAAGTTCTGAAGTCCCAAAGTAATTTGGGACTGTCCATCATCAATAAGGATATGTGGCACAAGATTCACAACTCCGGAAGTTTGTGGACCAGGAGGATGTGAGGTATCCAAAGTAGATCCTGACCGTTGATCACTAGGAGATACGTGTCAACATATCAATGGCTTTGGGGAAATCACTTCGAGAGTTTCAATTGAGAGTTGAAACTCCTGAAACCCTAAGTTTGAAGGAGATATCAACCGTCATATCTAGAGGACAGGTGGCATGAATATGTGGAATCTGGGTAAAGACCCAAAGTAATTCATATATGTCAGATTTAGACTGAGACGTGGTGCAAATCCGTGGAATCTGGGTAAATACCCAAAGTAAATGTAAACGGTCTGATTCAAGTGGACACACGACAAAAATCCACATACTTCGAGGGAAAGTGAAAGTTGAGAATTGAAAATCCAAAGTCTGAAGACCCGAAGGGACTATAGCCGTCAGATCAATGGGAGACATGTGTCAGTGGATTACTAGCTCCAGATAAAAGCAATTGGGAAAAGATTTGAGATTTGATATTTCCGAAGTCTGGAATCCCAAAACGATCAGAATCATTGATTGAAGAGGGTGCGTGGCAGAAGATCTATCATTGCAGGAGAAAGCAAGGTTTGAGAGTTGAAAAATGCGAACATCGAATCGTGAAGCAAATCATGGTCGTTGATTTGAAAGGGTCATATCTGTTCCACAGACTTGGAAGGGACAGATCTTAGCTGTCAGTTCAGGAGCACCGTCAATATCGTGAGATCGACGGTCACCTCACATTGCGGGGATAGAAGGTGCTCGAGCCTTAAAAAGTTGAGGGAGGGCCACAATCGAGACCACGATATAGGTAAAAGGACACATGGTGGCACGAGGTGAATTGCAGGGAAAAAAGTAGTTTGGTTCCAAACCACTCTTGGGCATGATCGCAATCATGTGTTTACATGAGTTCATCGCCCAAGGTCACATCAAGGAGGGGATTATTAGAAAAGGGGCTAGTGCCCAAACTCTGAGATTTCGCAAACGTGAAGGGGAAAGTTGCATGTGCCATAAGACCTACGCCAGAAAGATGAAAGGGCTTGTGTTTAAATATAGAACGAGACCATCAAGGTTTCAGAGATTCGTTTGACTCAAGAATCAGAGATCCTTGACCAAGAGGTCGTGTATCCCTACGAGGGAGTAGGGGGGATGCATCAGGTGGTATTAGAGCCTTATATTGAGATTGTTTGTAGACAACAGAAAAAGGAGAAAGGAGATAATTTGGTATCATTTGTTGTATCAAAAATAAATAAAATTTTTGTTTCTGTTTTTAGGCACCAGAAGGTGATGCAGTGAAATCATGCCACCCAAAAGGCGTAGAGTGAATGAAAAAATGGAAAAGAAATGAGGCGAATCAGAATGACACTAGAAGCCATGGAAACAACGCAGAGGAGAGCACCGGACTGGAGATATTAGTAAATCTGAAAGTGAAGAGATAGAGGTCAAAAAATATGTAGCAGAGGATGTTGCAGAAGACCGCTTATTGAAAGTTGTTTCAAGAATAGGAGTCAGAGTAAAAATAGACATACCAATGTATGAAGGAAATTTAGAAGTTGAATAATTGTTGGATTGGGTACGAGCTATGGACAAGTACTTCGATTACAAAGATATCGAAGAAGACAAGATGGTGAAGCATGCAGTGACAAGACTGAAGTGTCATGCAACACTATGGTGGGATGAATTACAACCCAAT
>SNQJ01S0219602.1:0-15199 GCA_010110895.2 Picea sitchensis
TAAGCCAACAAAGCACATATTTATTTGTTGACTTTTATTTACTTATATGCATTAATATGAGTGCATAAATGTGATATATAATTTTTGAAATAAAATTCCATATAAACAACGATGCATTTATTCCAAAAAAAACTTATAATTCCCTAATAATAAATGCTAAGTGAACTATTCATGGCAATGGGTCATAGATGAATAACTTATAACTTTTTAAATTATAAGGCATTTGATTTCTCAATCCATAACCTTTTATAAATATGTATTCTTAAACCAATTATTTATAATTGCAATCATCTCATATAAGCCAATTTAAGGACACTACCTATATTATGCATTAATATGAGTACAAATTTGATGTAATTTTTGAAATAAAACTTCATGTGAATAAAAATGTATTTCTTAAAAAAACATAGAATTAACTTATAATGAGTGTTGAGTGGACTATTTTTCATTGGAGATGGGTCATAAATAGATGTCTTTGAACTTTTGCACCCTATGACATTTGATTTCTCCATCCATAACATTTTGTAAATTTGTGTTCTTATATAAATTATTAGTAATTGAAATAATTGCATATTAGTCAAGAATACACAAAACTATTTATTGAATTTTATTTAATTATATGGATTAATACATGTATAAATGTGATATGTACTTTTGAAATAAAACTCCTTACATTTCTTACAAAAATAGCTATAATTAATTAATAATGAGTCATAAGGGAGCTATTCAGACTAATGGGAGATGAGTCACAAATGAATGACTTTGAATACATGATTAAACTTGAAAATTAATATCTTAATTTTGATCACTTATTTGTAGTTACATTAATCATTAATAATCAAAGAAAATGGGGACATATACAAAGTTTAACTAATTTTTTTGAAAATTGTGTTTCAACATCTATCTCTAATGCATTTAAAATTCTTATCATTTTCTCCTCCTCTTGGTGAAAGTAATGCTTAGCCATGATTGTTTTTTCTATGGTTGGTTGGCACTATTACATGTTTTGTAGAATTGACAATGAGGAGAGATCAATATCCATTTCTTGTGTACTACTCTTCAAAGACCCTTGCTTCTACTACCTACTCATGGGGTTGGTTCTCAGAGGCCACTCACTTCATTCCACACTAGGCATCTCAATAGGTTGACTTCCTCCATGGAACATTTATAAAAACATCAATGTTGATGAAGTCTTGTAATACAATTTTTCCAAATTTAATGAAAATGTACTTAAAAAAACATAGAATTAATTGATAATGAGTATTAAGTTTACTATTTCTCATTGGAGATGGGTCATAAATAGACGTCTTTGAACTTTTTCACCCTATGACATTTGATTTCCCCATCCATAACACTTTGTAATTTTGTATTCTCAAATCAATTATTATTAATTGAAATCATTTAATATAATAAGCCAACAAGACACAAAACTATTTATTGAATTTTATTTAAGTATATGCATTAATACATATATAAATGTGATATGTATTTTTGAAACAAAAATCCTTATATTTCTTACAAAAATAATTAAAATTAATTAATAACGAGTCATAAGTGAGTTATTCAAACTCATGGGAGATGAGTCACAAATGAATGAATTTTAATACATGATTAAACTTGGAAATTAATATATCAACTTTGATAATTTATTTGTAGTTACATTGATTAACATTAATCATTAATAATCAAAGAAAATGGGGACATATACAAAGTTCAACTAAAAACCTTGAAAAACGTGTTTAAACATCTATCTCTCATGCATTTAAAATTCTTATCATTTTCTCCTCCTTTTGGTGAAAGTAATGTTCAACCATGGTTGATTTTTCTATTGTTGGTTAGCACTATTACATCAGATCAATGGTTTTGTAGAATTTACAATGAGGAAATATTGATATCCATTTCTTGCGTACTTATCTTCGAAGACCCTTGCTTCCACTGCCTACACCTAACATTGGTTCTCATAGACCACTCACTTACTTCAGTCAACACTAGGAATCTCAATAGAGTGACTTCATCCATGGAATATATTAAGGATTTATAAAAAAACTCAATGTTGATGAAGTCCATCTAATAGAATATTTCCAAATTTAATGAAATATGTGTTATGGGCTTAGTTTTTAGAAGTTTGTTACTTTTTTGTTGAACGGTTGTAGTTACTCCACCTTTAGGTGTGGGAATCATATGTAAGAAGGAGGATTTGAATTTTAAAGCCATCATTGACAGCCTAGGCTATAAGAGAGAGATTGAAAATCATTGAAGGGTTTGAAGCATTGTAATGAGACTCGTACTTTTTGAAGTTGTGAAGTTACAGAGCCATCTTTGGATTTTGTGTATCAAAATTGAGACTTTTATATTAATAGAAATAAGTTTCTTTCCATTATCTTATCTAAAGATTACCATGGTTTTACTGTCATTTGAATGATTCATTTGATTTATTGTATATGTATTTCAATGGAGGTTTTGTTGTGATGTTTCTATGATTTTTTTAGAGTTTATCTTTTGATTAAAGAAGTTCTTATGTCAAAAGGTTTTCCTCAGATGTTTGTCGGTATTTCATGATGTGAATGGTATAAATTTTCATTTTTTCTCATTAAGTCTTCTATCTATCCATTTTACTCTTTAAAACCCTGATCTAAGTTAGTCAAGACCTCATTTGTTGATACATCTATTATGGAACCTTCTGTGTTTTCATTGTTCTGACTGGGTTTTGATCCATTTGACATTATCATAAAAAAATTATCTTTAAACCTATTGTTGGGTGTTGAGCTTACACTTTAACAGTCAAAGTGTGTCTTTCAGTGCTAACAAGGCCCACGAGAACAAAAGTATTGGATGGTGAACAATACTTCATGCTACTCATTGATTACTACACCAGAATGACCTGGGTTTTCTTCCTTAATAAAAATTCATAATATTTCGAATGTTTTAAGGTATTCAAGGAACTAGTTGAAAAGGAAACTGATTTGAAAATATAATGCCTCAGATCAGATAATGGAGGTGAGATTACTTCAAATGAATTCGAATATTTTTGTGAAGAATAGGGAATAAAAATACAATTCTCAAAATCTAGAACACCTCGGCAAAATGGTGTTGTTGAAAGGAAAAATAGAACTGTACAAGAAATAGCCAGAACCATGTTTAATGACTCCAAGATAAGTAATACCATTTGGGGAAAAGTAGTGCATACAATTGTTCATGTGTTTAACATAGCATTGAAAATAATTAATAGTGATAGTACTCCATATGAGTTATGGAAAGGAATATCGACCAATGTCAAGCACTTTAAAGTGTTTGGAAGCAAGTGTTACATAAAAGGGAAGACAATAAGATTGGAAAATTTGAATCCCATGTGGATGAAGGAATATGTTTTGGGTACTCATGCAAAAGAAAAGAATGTAAGTGCTACAATGTAAGACTCAACAAGATAGTGGAAAGCATCAATGTAAAATTTGATGAAACATTCTTGTTGACAACCAGGAAGGAAAGAAGAAATTCAAGCATCTTTGAAGAACAATAAAATAAAGAACTCAACCAATAAGAAGAGGAGGAATAAGAAGAAGAAGAGAAGCAACCAGAAGCAGAACAAGAAGAAAAAAACCAACAAGCTTTTCAGTCACCTTTTAGGACAACTAACCATCAGGTTCAGAAGAATTATCTAATAGAACAAATCATTGGAGATAGAAGTGTTAGAGTAGAAACCAGAAGAAGAAGGAAAGCACAAACACTTGAAAAATAACATTTTCATTACTCTCAATAGTTGAACCAAGTAACTTTGAGGAAGCCAGAAATGATAAACATTGGATCAAGGATATAGAAGAAGAACTAATTGAAATAGAGAAGAATGAGACATGGGAACTAGTTCGAAGACCAAAGGAAAAAAATGTGATTCGGACAAAATGGGTCTTCAAAAACAAGCTAAACGAATATGGATAGGTAACCAGAAACAAAGAAATACTAGTGTGCAAAGAATATGCTCAAGTTGACGGAATATATTTTGAAGAAACCTTTGTTCTTATGGCCAGAATGGAAGTAATCATAATGTTATTTTCTTATGCATGCTCCAAAAGGACCAAAGTGTATCATATGGATGTAAAATCAACTTTTCTAAATGGAGAATTAGAAGAAGAATTCTACATAAGATAGCCCAAAGGGTTTCTACTATCAAGAAAGGAAGACTATGTTTGCAGATTGAAGAAATATTTGTATGGACTTAACCAAGCTCCAATATCTTGGTACTCAATATTGGATAGGTACTTACAACAAAAAGGTTTTAGAAGGGAAAATGCAGATAGTAACCTATGCATAAAAAGTGGATCAAGGCATATGATTATTATTGAAGTGTATGTTGATGACATCATATTTGGAAGTGACTATGATAGATTGAGTCAGAAGTTTTCAAAGGATATTAAAAATGAATTTGAAATGTCCCTACTTGCGGAGTTGACTTTCTTCTTTGTACTCCAAACATCTCAGATAGATTAAGGCATTTTCATTTCCCAAACCAGGTACATAAAGAAAAACTTAAAGAAGTTCAAAATGGAAGACTGTAAACCTGTGAGTACTCCTATGGCTATCGGTTGTAAGTTGAGAAAAGATGATGAATCTAAAGAAGTGGATAAAATACTCTGCAAATCAATGATTGGTAGTCTAATCTACGTGGAAGCTTCAATACCAGATACAATGCAAGCAATTGGACAGGTCGCAAGATTTCAAGTGGCACAAAAGGAAACCTATGTTCTATTAGTGAAAAGGATCTTCAGATATATTAAAGGAATAATAGATTTTGGGCTATGGTATCCAAAAGGAAATGAGTTAACTCTGGTCACCTACATGGACAAAGATTGGGTAGGAAGTAACGATGATAGAATAAGTACAAGTGAAGAAGATTTCTACTTAGGTTACTGTTTAGTGTCATGGTTGGGAAAGAAAAAATATTCAGTATCCTTATCCACATTAGAAGTAGAATATATTGCAGTAGCATCATGTTGTACTCAAATTCTATGGATGAAGAAAACCCTAGAAGAAATACATGTGAGATATGATGAGCATATTCCAATACTCCATGACAACACCATTGTTATAAATATCTCCAAGAATCCAATGATTCATTCCAAGACCAAGAATATTCTTATTAAGTTTCACTTTCTGCGAGAACAAGTTACAAAAAATAATATCAAGTTGGAGTACATTAGGACAAAATAACAAATTGAAAACATCTTCACAAAGCCTCTTCCTAGGGATACCTTTAGGCATCTTCGACAAAAACTAGGAGTAATTTCTGCTCCAAATTGATTTCCATCATCTTTTGCAAGAACAAAAAGGGGAATAATATCAAAGGGATTTACCATCTTCCATTAATGTAAAAGGGGGAGAGAAAAATATTAAAACTAGAAGCATGAATACAGGGGGAGTCAGCATGAAGACAAGAGTATAGTACATTCATTGGTATCAAAGCATGAAGACAGGGGGAGCATGGTTGTTTTACTGAATTTCCATCAATGCCAAAGGGGGATATTGTTGGAAAATTGGTTGTAATTGATGCTAACCTTAGAATAATCCCTGAAAAAAAGCCTAGAATCCCCTAAAAGTGATGATGATGTGTCCACATGAAGAATCCTTGAAGAGCCTTGAAGGAGCCTTTAAATAAGCGTATATAACTCCAAAGTGGTCCACTTATGGCGTAGTTTTTAAGCATGGAACTCATGTGATTATATAACCTATGGTTTTTTCCACATGCCCACTTTGATTTGTAGACAAATGGATACTTGAAGGAGCCTTGAAGAATCCCCAAACCCAAGTGAAGAATCTCCTAAAGTCAAGTGAAGAAGCCCCTAAAACCAAGAGAAGAAGCAACTAAAACCAAGTGAAACCTCTAAAGACAATATAAGAATCCCCTAAATCCAAGTGAAGAATCCCCTAAATCCAAGTGAAGAATCCCCTAAATCCAAGAGAATAATCCACTAAAATAAATTGAAGAAGACCCTAAGGTTGGTCATCCTCAAGGAAGAGGTACGACCCAAAATTTGTGACCCTTGGTCGCACCCCCTCATGTGGAGAAGACACGTATAAATAAGAGAAGCCTCATTTGGTATTTGAATCACACCAATTTGACCTAGACAATAAAGGGGAGTGAATTTACAAGGGAATATTGAGTGAAGAAGGGGGAAATTCCAAGGGAAGATGAAGTCTTGTGATGATTTGTTCTAGGGTTTTCTTTGAAGGTCATCCTGGAATTTTCGATATAATTGTTTTTCTAGAACGATTCAAATAGAGAAACTTGGATATGTTTTAGAATATATAGAGAAGAATATTGGGTATTCATTTTAGGTCTTTTCTCATTACAATTTTGGATTTATACTCAGTGGAAGTTGAGGTTCTTTAAACTAGGGTTTTCTTCTTCAAAACAAGTCATATTTCCATTTTCGCTATAATGTTATTTTGGGGAAAAACTGAGAGAAAATTGAAAGAATTTTAGAGAAGTTATTGAAGAATATTGGGAACAATTATTAGATCCTGATTCATTAGGAGTAAACAATTATACTTGTTTGAGGTTTGTGACTAATCTAGAAACTAGTCTCAAACAAGTGTTCGAGATAAAATGGTTATATATGAAGCTTGGTAGGTCAAAATTAAATTCCACTTATTGAATTATAAAGAGAAAATATCCTAATATCTGAGGCCCAAGTTTCAAAATCAGAAACGGAAAATTGATCTCATGGTGAATCTTACAAGTTTGCATATTTGAGGTACAATTCTGAGCAGATTTGTATGCAGATTTAAGACGTGATTTTGAGATTGTATTTGAATGTTGATTTGATCATGTATCATCATTTAATATATTCTAATGGGATTGGTATATCCTTCCAGTAGGTGCTGGAAAACTTAGTGAGTGGGTGCTTCCTTCAAGTTGGTGCTTGTAAAATCTTGAAACTACTTAAGAAAAGTTTATGTGGTTTTCTCCTAGTTGGGTTTTCATGTAAAAATTTGTGTGCAATGTGTATGCATTTATGTGATAATGAATGACATGATTAATGATTAATGATTAACGTTTATGTAGTTCTTTAAGGTTAGAATTGTTGAAATAACTATATATTGATTCACCCGCCCCCCTCTCTCAGTAGTCTTGAATATTCTAACAACTTTCGGTGAATAATTATTTTCTTTATCAATTAATATTTATTTTCTATTATCTCGGATATTTTAGAATTACTTGTGGTTCTCCCATTGTTATAATTTTGTTCCTTTATGTTGTTAATTAGTTTATTGTTTCTTGAATAACCTCGAATGAATAATATGTTTTAGTCGAATTACTTTTTCAGGAATCGAAGCCTCTAGACAATTTTTATTGATCATTTCCATAGGATATCCTCAACACATATTTATACAAACTCCTTAGATTACTTATTTTTTGTAGTATATAAACATAAAATTATAAATCAATAAAAAGAATAGAAAGAACATAATCAAACAATTTTTAAATCCCATAGAATGGTTTCCATACCACTGACTTGGAGTATTATTCCATACCAAATAGGTTTGGGTCTCATCATTGGGTTTAATCCCCACTATTGAGTATTCAGAATCCACCCCCCTCAACACTTGGGCTAGGAGTTTCTTGAGGCCTTATAGTTTTGTTCATTTCTTGAGTGAGTTAGATAGTAATCAATCTAAGTATATCCTCTCAACCTTTGATCCAACAATTTTATCTTAGGTTGACTTAGGTATTGCCCCCTAGGATATGAGAACTTATCATTTCTTAGAAATAAATGTGGGACAAGGCCACCAAAGTGATAGTGGGTGGCTTTCCTGGTAGTGCCTCTGGGATATCCCACCAAAATTAGGACTTTTCTTCCTAGGTTAGAGTTTGAAAGATAATAGACATAAAATCTAAACCAAGCATCTTAATTGGTTTTCGTAAGTTCCTACAAGTGTGTATGTCCAAGGATGACATGAGCATGCTACCCAAAATATCCCAAGCCTGTGTTTTTCAAAATTGACCCCTAGTGAAAAAATTGCATTGTACATTAATAAGAAAAAACATATTTTCGGAGATCATCAAATAAATAAATTTTTGAGCAATGGAATCATAAGAGAGGTATGCTTCTAATTCTAATTCGATGTCACGGGTCCAATGCAATCAATGATTCCTTGATCTGAGCCATAGTTAGATCCTTATGGTGAGATGCAACTCACTTTTTGAAGTCGTTTAGAGACACATTTAGGGCATAAAATCCAAACCAAGTAGTAGAATTGAATTCTATTAGCTCCTACAAGTGTTTTTTACCAAGGCCCATGTGAGAAGACTACCCATAATTGGTCTAGCCATTGTTTTTCAAAATCGACCCGTAGTGAAAAAATTGCATTGTCCCTTGTGTTGGCACAAAAAAATTTGTTATCAAATTTGGTGCTTTGGCTATGAATATTCCATGACGATGCGAAATTTGTTACATCAATGCCATTTTCATAAATGGCTTTTAAAGCCAATTTTGACTCTCGGGTCTCACTACATCAATGAAAAAAACTTGCCTTTTCGGGAAAAAAAGAAATTTAAGCCAATTTTGGCTCCCGGGTCTCTCGCGGGGTTATTAGAAGTTTTTTCAAAAACTAGTGTCTCTCACAGGGTTATTAGAAGTTTTTTCAAAAACTAGTGGGCCCACAATCTCCAACTATGTTGGAGTCAATGATATAAATCAACACATCACATCACAATCCTATAACAAATAGGAGTTCCAAGCCACATAAGGGTCGCACTTTTGCACTTGATATCAATGTATTTATCAAACTTGTTCCTTTATAAAGTATTGGAATTTCACTTTTCACAATGCATGTGGGATAAAACCCTATAGAACATAAAGATAAAAATCATATAATGTACGCGCCCAAAATTTTATGTGTTCAAATGTTTTATAGCAAGGGTTGTTGGTCAGTATTGCTTCTTCTAAGAGCCATGCAATGGAGGAGCCATTTTAAATTCCAAGTGCCAAGAAAACATTGAGATGCTAAACATTGTGCGTTGTTAGTGAATTTGCAAAGGTTTGATCATATTCCAAGTGCCCATTTGAAGCCTCTGTGTTCCCAGTTGATGATTAAAGACAGAGGTGAGAGACATTTAGTGTCTAACCTACTAGCATTAAGAAGCAATTGTTTTGATGATGAAAGGAGTGCCAAATGGAAGTATTTATATAGGTGCATGACCTACTAGAAAGAATCCAAGTAATGCAGTTGGCTATCAAATTCCAATATACTTTCATATCCAGATTTACATTGGAAGTGAGCATTCGCAATAAGCCCAAGTTCAAACCGAAGATGAGGACCAGGCTAGGTATGCATGGGGGTTTTGGTAGATCTATTGTGTTTTCCATATGCATTAGAAAAGAACTATTTACAGGATACAAATATCCTATTTCAGGTATTTTAATGATGTGAAATATTTCCAAGAAAACTATTGCCTACACTCTATCATTCTATTCTCAGCAATGAAACTCGAAAATCATATGATCAAAGTCGAGTTATTCCTGAGATGTCCATTGAATATTGTGATGTTGGTGACAAATGGAAATCGTATATTTGGTGTCAAAGATTACTCTTTATCCTTTAGATGAGGTTGAAGAACAAACTCCAAATTCCTAAAGATCAAATTGAGCATATCCAGGCATAAAGGGTATTTTGTTTTTATGATCTTCGAACTTTGACATGTTCAATATCAACATTCCAAATCCAAACAATTTGACAATAGTATTCATTGATTCGAGGATTGGAGACAAAATAATTCAAGGTGGCAACAACTAATCAACGGATGCAAGTTTTTCTACAAACATATCTTGAACATTAAAACCAATACTAGACACTTGGCAGCACATCTCCAGATTATGTGGCAGAGCATCCCTGATTTTTAGGAACAAAATTAGTGGGAAAAACGTATCTCAAAGTCATTTAACCAGAGGAAAGACAAGTGGCAGCAAGAATTGGACACTTGACAATAGTTATCTCCAACCAGCAAATCCACCAGCTTTCAACAACTTGAGATTATTCCAACCAATTCTATTTTTACTTTTATTTTAATTGTTTTCTTTCCAGCGAACAAGTAGGAGATAGTTATTATTTAAGAAAGCATTTTGTAATTGATTGGGGTTCAATCCTGGGACCCAAGAAGGAATTTAGGAGAAGAGAAAGCTTGAGGGATAGAAAACCTGTGTGTTATCAATGTAAGCATGAGGGCATTCATGTAAAATGAACATTTCTGCCATTAGAGATTTATGGGAGTTCTGTTACCAGATTTGTAAATTGTTTTGTTTTCATATCTTTTTGTTATCATCTTGCTTGAATGAAATTATAAGCATTAAGTATTAATGGCTTCCTGTGGGTAGGAAATTCATGAGATACAAACTATTTGAAGAGATTGTCTCCTTTCATGATTTATGTTCAAGTATTATTTTAATTCATTTTTGTAGGGAGGATTCTTGCTTGATGAATGTTCTTTTCTTTGTTGTCTTCCCTATACCTCCATCTATCATCATATAAGTCGTTGTCTGTTAGGAAAATTGAT
Organism: Picea sitchensis; assembly: GCA_010110895.2. Lineage (NCBI taxonomy): Eukaryota > Viridiplantae > Streptophyta > Pinopsida > Pinales > Pinaceae > Picea > Picea sitchensis. Next base: position 10,547 of record SNQJ01S0219602.1, read on the forward strand.
TGCCTTTGATCTACAGAATGTTATGACTCCATGCCCAATGGAATGCCTCTGCAAACATCCTTCTACCCTCTTTCTTGTTCTTTCTTGCTGACCCACCAAGTATAATTTTATTTTATTATTCATATGTTGATGAGTACTAATATTATCCTTATATCAATCTAAGGGTAACTCCTAGTGATAACATTTTTGGCATCGTTTCCAGGGAGCGAAGACACGAAGATATCTTCCCTAAGAGAATTACAATAATCATAACCAACACTTGATGTGAACAAGCATTGGTCGCATAAATTCAGACTGCATCATTCACCTTGTGACTCCACTCCATGAAGGAAGAATCCATTGGGGACTTCACTGATTCAGCACGACAAAGGAAATGGAGGCTATCTTGGCATGGAGATTTGCACCTCTCAATTTTCAGTTGTCCCTAGTTTTCCAAATCTAGTGCCTCCTCAGTCAGAATGGATGGATTACCTTCCTACTTTCAAACAAGACAAGGGGGACAATATTGATCAACATCTCGTTACTTTTCATCAATGGATGGATCATATAGACATGCATCATGAAGATGTGTTGATGAAAATGTTCATATACTCTTTAAAAGGTGATGAACGAGAATGGTACTTTTCTCTTCCTGCTTCTAGTATATTTTCCTTGAGAGATTTCCATGTTGCATTCAATGAGCATTGTAAAAGGTATTTTTCCAAAGAACCTTTTTTTGAACACTGTTGTGAGGAATTTCATTCAGATATCCAACATATCAATTTTTCTAGTAGTGAGGATGGAAGAGATTATACTATGAATATGTGGATGAGAAATCGTTCATACATGGAACTCTTTCTATTTTTGCTTCCCAAGAAGAAGGTTTTCGAGATGTAGTTGGTGATAGTATTGATGATTACATGGCTATAGATGCATTAGATTTTTCCCCTAATGAACGTGTTGTTTCAAATTTAGATGAAGGATACCAAATAGATTATGAAGAAACAATTGTTTCAAAATTAGATAAAGAGCTTCATAATAGCAGTCAAAACTCAGATTCATTCTTGAATAGTCATGGATCTGATAGGGAGCACATTTTTACATTAGTACATAATTAAATATTCAACAATAAGCCTATTTATGATAGCTATGTATCAAATTCATGGGAAGGAAGTAAAGGGGTAGATGTTGAACTAATGCCAGTTGCAACAAATAAGAATGAAGAGAGCTTACAAAATCAACCATTATTGTACTTTTTCCTAGAAGATGTGGATCAACAATCTTTAAAAATTGGTGAAGCTATTATTGATATTCCTCAATCAACAACAGACTATTGTTTTCTTGGATGGAAAGAATCTAGTTTCTTTTTCCAACATCCAGTGGTTATTTACATGGACTTGAAATGGAGTAGAAAGCCTTTTTTCTTTGACTTTTTAAAGACAGAATTTAGGAGTTGTAAGTATGATCTTCAGGCATGTTTGCTCCTATATTTTTCAATTCTTCTCATTTCATTTGTTCTTAAATATGGAAGTCTATTTCAGTTAGTTAACCAATTTTTTGAATGGTTGAACTGGAAATTTTCCTACACTTAATCAAAGTTGTTTACTAGATTAGAGTAGGGTTATGTATATAAATAAGATCACACCATGAGCATGTAGTTTTCAATTGAGTTTGTTTGCAATATTCTTTTTAGTATGATAGTGCTTTAGTTTTTAATAAGGAGCAGAGATGCTCTCGGGATTAGACATAGGTCTTCTTGTTCTTGGTAGCTCCCAGGGATCATGCCATACCCCATGGAGCCTATGTTGGCACAAAAGATTGTATTATCAAATTTGGTCCTTTCGCTACGAAAATGTGTTAAGAACCAAAGACTTGAATACAAAAACACCACCAATATTCAGAGAACAATATACAAGAACCACACTTTCCTTATAAGAAAACCCTTGAGGTACGGAAACACCATAAAATGGATCCTATTATGGAAGGGATCCTATCATGTTCACTTGCCTCTTCGAGGGGGATTCCTCCTATTGAGCTACCACTCAAAATACAAAACTTATCTTCATATCCCATTACATTGCTTGAACCAATATATATATTGCTACCATCACCTAAGAACATTCTAGAGGATGAATCTTCTAGAAGCAGAACCTTCTAAGAAGTCCTTTTACACTTATTATATATAACTTTCATAGTGGGAATTATTTAATAATACAGTGGATCTATTCCACCTTACATTGAGCATCCTCCACTATTATCACTAGGGGCCCTCCAGGCCCACCACTACCTCTCTAGATACCTAACATTGCATCCCCCTTATGAAAGTGTTGTCATGAATACTTTTTATGAGGGTGTACAACCATATCCCATGGATAAGTGTGGACCATAGTGATGAAATATACTAGAGAACTAGGGTCCCATGTATAAATGAAAGCCACCATGTTGAAGTAATCCAACCATAATTGTAAACTAGGGTCACATGTCTGAGTGTTCATGTGAACTCCATGCAAAAGGTATTGAAACCCAATAACCAACTAAAAATGATGCTCCAAAGACTGACACTGATCATGTGGATCTAAATAAGAAGATCCATCCACATAGTGGAAAAGGGTCAGAGTTGAATCTATAATAAATAATACCACTAAAGAATATGCAAGATGGACAGTAGTAATCATAACTAGCTCCTAATTTTTCACATTGATGTTCTCTACAAAAGGTGGAGTAGAGTCATCAAATAAAATATGAAATTGGTTGTCATTCCAAAAATGAGAACTATCCATATACCAAGCATCATAATCGGCCTTAAAATCATACCAAGCATATACTTCTTGATTACATTCATCCCTTATTTCTTCCATAAGATATCCCTCTTGTAGTAGATCCAACGACTGTTGAATATTGTGATAGTTATCTGTGTGGTCATGCACACTAGCCTTGATGCCTTGCAGGTCATCATGCATATCGACTTTGAGGGCTTCAACCTTTCATAGAATTTCCATGAGTTGAGAGTGCATATCCATTAGAAACACCACATATAATGTATAAAAAAAATATTAAAATAATATATCCAATGGAATTTATCTAGTATCAATATGAACACCTTGGGCAAAGTTATGAACTTTGCAATCTTGTTGCCATCACAAAAAACCCCCAAAAATGATTGCTTTTAAATCAACGATATCTTCACTTTCGGAGCTCTATTTTGGGTGAATTGTTTTTTTAAATCAACTATTTTTGAAAGAGGAATTCATATATGTAATTGTTTTTAGAAAATTCAGCCTTCAGCTACTAAATAAATCAAAAACTCATGCCGTCGTCTGCGCAAAAAAACCTGAAAATTGCAAATTTTAAAATGTTGATATATTGACTTCCTGGACTCCATTTCTGACGATTTGTTTTTTTTAATTTGGTGTTTTTCTGAGATGAACACATATATACAACCTGTTTCTGCAAATTTTGTACAAAAATATATAGAAATTGTCCGGAATATCGCGTCCCTCTTTTTCTTCTCCAAAAAAATCTGCAAAACAAATGCCCACACTCCTTGCCAAGGAAAGTGCTCTGATACCAATTGTTAAGAACCAAAGAGTTGAATACAAAAAAAACACCAATATTTAGAGAACAATATATAAGAATGAAACTTTTATTATTAGAAAACCTTTGAGGTAGGGAAACACCACACAATGGATCATATTATGGAAGGGATCCTCTCTTGTTCACTTGCCTCTTCGAGGGGGTTTCCTCCTATTGAGATACCGCTCCAAATACAAAAATTCTCTTCATATCTCATTACATTGCTTGAACCCCTTTATATAGTGATACCATCACCTAAGAACATTCTAGAGGAGGAATCTTCTATAAGCATAAACTTCTAAGAATTCCTCTTACATTTATTATATCTAACTACCTATTTATTATATTTAACTACCATAGTGAGCCTTATTTAATAATATAATGGATCTAGTCAACCTTACATTGAGTGGTCTCCACTATTATCACTATTGGCCCTCTGGGCCCCCCACTACCTCTCTAGATACCTAACAAAATGCCATGACACTGCGAATGTAGAAATTTCAATACAAATTAAGTATTTCCTGCAATTCTCCTAATCTAACAATTACGCCATTGTTAAATAAAGAATCACTTCTACTATTATTCTTGCAGAAAATTAAACCACGATCACAACCACAATCACAAAGTGAAATATCAAGAACACATAACACAGAAGCTTTTCCGGGAAAGCGTAAAGCTAAAAACCCCACTATCATATATTATGTATATCATGAATCATGAAACAATCTCATACAAAACTCTAATCTAAGAGCTCTTAGTACAATACAATCATCTCACACTGTCATACACAAATCAACAAATACATGTGCCAATTCCTGTGTCCAGACAACCTGCCTCCTCTACACAATCTCTGCAATTTGAATTCTCACAATGATGTGAATTGCCTAGTTTTCACATGCGCATAAGAATATTCACTACATGTGTGATCAAATCACAATTGATATCCAAACTGTCCCTTTCACCTGTTATCTCAACTGGGTCTCCATTGGATTTGACATGCATGTAGTTAACCGTGGTAAATTTTTAGTTGCATGTGATTTCATTGATTTACTGAACTCTCACTAGTGCATGTTTAGTTACAACTAGTACAACTGATCTTAA
>SNQJ01S0219603.1:17415-28521 GCA_010110895.2 Picea sitchensis
CGAAGGAACCATGAGACAAGTCAAGAAACCCAAGCCATTCTCCAGTTATATGGATTTGATGTGTGATATCTTAGAGAAGGAGCCTACTTGCTTTGAAGAAACTATTTAGAATAAAGAATGGGTAGATGCCATGATAGAAGAATACCAATCCATTATAAAGAGTGATGTATGGGAAATAGTTTCTAGACCAAAGAGCAAGGATGTGGTATCTTCCAAATGGTTTTTCAAAATAAAACATGTTTCTTATGGAAGTATTGAGAAATATAAAGAAAGGTTTGTTGCTCATGGATTTTCTCAAAAGGAAGGAATTTACTATGAAGAGACGTTTTCTCCTGTATCCATATACACTTCAATCAGAACCATCATAGCTCTTGCAACTAAGATGAAGTGGAATTTACACCAGATGGATGTGAAAACAACTTTCTTGAATGGTGTCATTGAAGAAAAAGTGTATATAGAACAAACTCAAGGGTTTGAAGTTGAAGACAGGAAGACTCATGTCTGCAAGGTGAATAAGGCTCTATACAGATTGAAGCAAGCTCCTAGAGATTGGTATGGAAGGATTGATAGTTTCTTGACGAGCTTGATATTTACCAAGAGTAAAGATGATTCTAACATTTACTTCAAGGTTATGAATGATGGGCCTATTATATTTCTATTGTATGTGGATGACTTATTCTTAATTGGAGAAGAAAATCTCATCACTGATTGTTAGAAGAAGATCACTGCATAATTTGAGATGAAAGACTTTGGCATAATGTCGTATTTCTTAGGTCTTGAGGTATGACAGAGCCCAGAGAAGATCTTCCTTAACCAAGGGAAGTGTATAGTTGAAATACTAAAGATATTTGATATGTTGGAGTGGAAATCCATGAATAAACCCATCGAAACAAATTTGAAGCTCCTGGTTGACACTTCATTAGAATTGATTGATGCTACACTTCATTAGATAATGACACTTCATTAGATAGTGACAAAATTAATAATTCCCATGAAATCTTGAACTTCTTTCTTGGAGGTGGCGGCAGGGAGGTTTAGAATGGAAGTAATCCTTTCGAGATCTATACTTATCCCTGAATCATAAAAAATATGATCGAGGATCTTTCCCTTTGTGACACCGAAAATAGATTTGGAAGGATTTAAAGAAATGCCAAATTTTCTGCAACGCATGAGAAATTTTCTAAGATGACCAAAATGATCCAACCGGTTTTTAAAATAAACAATCAAATAATCAAGATAAACTTGGATAATATTACCGATTAGATCATAAAAATCTATATACATATCTCTTTGAAAGGTGGCACCCACATTAGATAAGACAAAATGCATGCGTTCATAAGCGAATGTGCCCCAACGTGTGGTAAATGTGGTTTTATACCTATCAATACTTTTTACCTTGATTTGATTATACCCAGAAAAATCGTCAAGTAAGGACATCAATTGAGACCCTGCAACCTATTGTAAGATCATTTCCATATTAGGAAGAAAAAAATGGTCTTTGACACTTGCTCTATTCAATGCATGGAAATCGAAAAATAATCTTATCTGGCCAGTAGTTTTCTGAACAAGAATCGGGTTTGAAACCTAGTCAAAATACTTAACTAGAAATATTATATTAGCGTTTAACAATTTTTCCAATTCTTTCCTAATAGTGGCTTCGGGTGTAGGGTTAATATGTATTTGTATTTTCCCAACTGGTTTTATCCCTTCCTTGATAGGAATGGCATGCTGTATGAGAGCAGGATCAAAACCACAAAGATCCTCATATGACCAGACACAAACGTCTTGAAATTCACAGAGTAATTATGTGAATTTAATTTTTTCTTCATTAGAACATTAGGAACATAATTGATACAGATTTTATGAGCAGAAAAAAATGAATATAGATTATTAAAAGATGTTTAATACAGAATAACAAAGATACGGTAAAACTAGTTTTCTATTCAATAAGGAAATAAGTTGAAACTGTAAAATGCAACGGAAAACAAGCTTGCTGGAATGGTGGCGGCTGTGATGGCTGCGCTCATTCATCATAAGATGATTACAATGAGGCTCTAAAGGCCTTTTCTAAAATAAATTGGAATTTCACAAACCCTAGACATCCAAAAAACCCAACCTTAGGAGACGAAGTGCCAAAAGTCATGTGGGCCCCGTTTGGGTAAGTTAGTACATCAACTTCCTGGGTTCGTAACTTTTTCATACGATCTCTGTTTGGGGCGCACAATAGCTCGTTCAAAATGTATCGTAGAGGAGATTCATTTTGGGGGCTCAATAAAAGCCTTAAACTAACATTAAGAAGATCAATCCCAAAAAACCTTCATTTAGGCCCTCAAAATGGCCTTGGAAGTTAAAAACTGCTAAAAATAGTAAATTACCAAAATTGCTAGAAAAATGTTTTGAGCCAATTGGAAAAGGTGGATGACCACTGATATATAATTGGATCAATCCTCCTTCCTTAGGAAGAAATGGTATCAATTGCGTTGAGTTCCCCCATCAAATGAGGAAATTTCTGCTGAATTTGGCCCCAGGTGAGCCACTTGCCTTGGTGTAGGAGCTTCCCTACTTTGATGACTCGATACAGTTGGATCCTTTGTTGTCGACTTCCCTTGATCTATGTGTCCACAATATGATCATTGTATTCCTGTTGCATGCAGTCAGGGTTGATCTCTGTTGGTGTCAACTACTCTTTTATCTCTGAGGTGTCCAATAATGGTAGGAAATATGGCCGAAGGAGAGCCACATTGAAGACTGGGTACAGGCCAAGGAGAGGGGGAATGTTGAGATCAAAAACATTATCACCCATAACCTTGGTGATGGTGTAAGACCCATAACAGAGTGGGAAAAGCTTCCAAAGGGGCCTTTCAAGGTGTTATTTCTGCAAGTGCAACCAAACTTTGTCGCCGACCTGAAACTTATTTGGCACCCAATGTTGATCATGGCGCTTCTTGTACTTGGCATTGGACTTCTGTAGAATATCCTAAACCTATTGGTGGATTTGATGGATCTGCTCAATGAACCGTGTGGTTTGTCATCTTCTAGTGGAGCAGGGGACGAGTCAGTCGAGGTGGTCGCCAAGGGTAGTGAGACATACATGGGGCCCAATGGTTGGAATCCCAACCCCACCTGAAAGGGGTTGTAGAGAGTTGAGATATAAAGGGCTTAGTTGTAGCTATGATGAACATAGGGAAGACTCTCATCCCATGTGTAGGGGTGTTTTGAATTGTACATGCTCGAGATATGTATGATCATTCGATTGATGACCTCAGTTTGGCCATTTTTCTGGGGGTGGAAGGCAGTGGATTTGGTGAGCTTGGTATCCAACAATGACCAGAGGATTGACCAGAATTTTCTCAGGAACCGACTGTCATGGTCTGAGATAATGGTTTGTGGGATCACAAAATGTACCCATACTCATTCAAAGAAGAGCTTGACAGTGGCTTCTGCTGTGATGTTCTTCTTGCAAGCAGCTAGAATCACCATCTTGGAAAAGCGATAAACAACCACAAAAACACAGTCATTTCCCCTGTTGGTGGATGATAGGCCCGACATGTAGTCCATTGAGATGGATTCCCATGGCCTATCAAGAGTAGGTAGAGGGGTGTACAGGCCCTATTTCTTTGTGTCTGGCTTGGCAATAGCGTAGGTGGTTCAGGACCTGATATACTTGTCGACATCCTGTCGAAGTTTCAGCCAATATAATTGTTTATGCAACACTGCCACTGTATTTTCGATGCCAAAGTGTATTGCCACCCAAATTTAGTGAGCTTCCCAAATCAGCTTCGCGCACTCGCTTGATGGAACACAGAGATGGCCCAGATGGCACAACAACCCATCCTGAAGATGGAAATTAGCGACCAATGAGTTGGCGCCCAACATTTGGTAGGTGGTGGAGAAGTCACGATCTGTCTCGTAGAGGTGGGGCCATCCAGAGGTCTCATGGACATAAGAGTGTAGCACCGTGGTGAGTGTCGTGACTGGAGATCAACTAAGGAAATTAGTAAATTGGTTGGTAATTCCTGTTTTATACTTGATGTTGAGGTGGAATTGTTGTAAGTATGTGGACCACTTCTGATGGCAGTCATTCTACAATTTTCCTTGGGTCTGCATGAACTGTAGTGGTTTGTGATTAGTGTGGATGACTATCTCCTTTCCAAGAATTTAATGTCTCCACTGGAGGCAAGCTTGCACAATGGAGTAAATTTCTTTGTCATAAGTAGCATACATATGGACAACATATGATAGTGTCTCACTATAATATGCCACAGAGTGGCCATGTTGAGTGAGAACGACACTCATAGAATAGTCTAAATCATCTGTCTCGATCTCAAATGGATGGTGCAAGTTTGGTAATGAAAGCACTAGGGATGAGCACAAATGATTCTGCAAGTTCTCGAAGGCTTGTTGTTGGGACAAGAACCACACAAAGTTTTCCTTACCACCACCTCTGGTTACTTGGCTGAGGGCCCATGTGATATGAGAGAATCCCAACACAAACCTACAATAGAAATTGGTGAGGCCCAAGAAGCTCTGAAGTTCAATGAGTGTGGTTGGGGCTGGACAATCATGGATGACCTAGATCTTGGCTGGATCCACATGCACACCATGTTGATCAATGATGTAGCATAATTAATGGACCCTGTCCATGCTGAAGGAGCATTTTTCCAGGTTTTCATATAGTTTGTGCTGTCGTAGGGTGTGTAGAACCTAATGAATATGCTGCAAGTGTTCTGCCCAAGTCTTGTTGTAGATGAGGATGTCATCTAGATACACCACTAAAAAAGTATTGGTGATAGGTCATAGGATATCTTCCATCATCCTCATAAAAGTTGTTGGAGCATTTGTCAAACCAAAGGGCATGACCAACCATTCAAAAATACCTTCTTTTGACTTGAAGGTGGTATTCCATACATCTGTTTGTTCTATTGGGACCTGGTGGTAGCTAGACTTCAGATCAATATTACTGAAGTATTTGGCCCCGATGAGATAATCAAGGAGGTCTTCGATTCAAGGAATTGGGTACCGGTTTTAGAATGTGATTTTATTCAAGGCTCGGTAATCAATGTAGAGTCACCAAGTCCCGTATTTCTTATACACTAGCACGATTAGGCTCCCACAAGGTGATGATATGGGATGGATGTGCTCCTTGTGGAGAAGTTCTTGGATCTACCTCTTGATCTCCTCATTTTCTAACAAAGTGGAGGTAGAATGGCCCATTGGGTAGCGGTGCGCCTGGGGTCAAATCGATGGGATGTTTGACCTGACAATGTAGAGGTACCCCGGTAGGAGAAGAGAAGATATTTGAGTATTCTTCCACAAACTTATCCACTTGATTTTGTTGTGTGGAGAGATCAACCGTGAAGGCCCTGGATGTGGCTGTTATCTTTCACTCACTCTAAGAGTGAATCACGAACAAGACAAATTTCCCGGTCTGAGAGATGACCTTCCTGCATTGTTTGGTAGAGATCAAGGAAATGCACTAAGAGGGATTGCCTTGGGTATCCTGTACAATTTCCTGTTCAAAGTAATAATAACACTATGAGGCCTAGTCTCATATACAACCCAACGTTTCCATAAATAAGGTTTCCCCAAACGAACATTATAAACTTCGAGAGGAGAAACATCACACAATACCTCATCTTTGAAGGGCTTGATTTTGTACGACAGTCAACACGGTTGGATGATGTGGAGATTGCTTCCTTGGCAGAGCCATCCAATGTTGTAGGGTTGTGGGTGAGGCATTGTGATCGATAGGGCTAACCACTTGACGACCTCTATTGAGATGTGGTTCTTCTTGCTACCACTATCAATGATGAAGTGTATCAGGGTGCCTTTCACCAAAATTTGTGAATGGAAGATGCACTCACCTTCTTCTGGCTTGTCCGGTTCACCAGGTTGGAGCTTGGTAGTAGAAACGGTGGCACTAGGTTCCATGTCAATGATCCGTCTTTCCCTTTCTGGTTCTTACTCAGAGTCAAAACCCACATCTGATTCATAGGCTTTCACTTTGGCCACTAGCAACTGCTTTGAGCGACAATCAATAGTGTTATTCCAAGGGATCTTATGGAAGTCGCACCACTTCCCGGTATCTTTGTTTGTATTTCTAGTGTCCTTCTTTTCTTACAGCTTGGATTGGTTGTCTTGATACTATCCATATTTTCTCTTTCCTTTTTTATGTGGGTTGGGGCCACTATTTCCTGGTTTTTACTGTGAGGGGTTCCCATGACCAAATTTTCGTGTATTTGTTTGAGCTTCTGCTCGATTTCAACGACATATCGGTAGGCCGCGCCCAAGGATGAGATGTCCATAAATTCCTTTTCGGTCTATATGTATCTATGCAAAGCGTTGTGATACTTGAGCACTAGCTGTCGCTCTAAATCTTTGATACCTATCTTGGTGTGTAATGTATGGAAGATATTTTTGAACTCTGGCACTTCTTGGTCTCTTTCTTTCCGCAGTGTGGTCCGTTTGGTATACAATTCATCATAAATTTTGACATGGTAGTATTTTTCCTTAATATAATCCCTGAAGGAATACTAGGTTGTCGTGACTGTAAATAATGAGGGTTCCTCTGTTTCCTTTTGCTCACAAAAAGTTTTCCACCAATATTTGACATGGGGAACGACTTTGAGGAGTGCAAAAGTCATATTTTCTCTATTCGAAAAGTTATGGATAAAAAAATACCCTTCTAGTAAATTCAACCACTTGTTTACAACATCTGTGTCTATCTGATCTTCAAATATAGGAATATCGAAGTTTATTTGTACCTTTAAGGGGGTGGCACCTCTGCTTGAGGAAGATATGTCACATGTTGGTAGTCGTTGAAGGATTTGCACGAAACTATCCATCATATCGTTCCTCTATCGTGTGATGGATTCCTCAAGAAACATTTTGAAAGGATATCATGTCTCATCATATTTCTTTTCTCATGACATGAGAGGTCACTTTGGCTTGCGAGATATTTTGTCCTCAAGAGAAACAAGCTCGAGACCCAATTCTTTGTACCATGACCTCGTTGGGGACATGCATTAAGATGACAAGGAGCAGATTGCTTTGATACCACTGATACATAATTTATGAGAATAACGAAATGAATACAAATTGTTAAAATATGCTTAACATAGAATAACATAGATATAGTAAAACTGGTTTTCTATTCAATAAGGAAATAAGCTGAAACTGTAAAATGCAACAGAAAACAAGTTGTTGGAAAGGTGGCAGCTTATTTATGAGAAGAGATGTGATGGATGCGCTCATTCGCCAGAAGATGATTAAAATGAGGCTTTGAAGGCCTTTTTTACAATAAACCAAAATGTCACAAATCATAGACATCCAAAAAACCTAACCCTAGGAGATGAAGCGCCAAAAGTCATGTGGGCCCTATTTGGGTAAGTTAGTACATCAACTTCCCGGGGTCATAACTTTTGCCTACAATCTCCGTTTGGGGAGCACAATAGCTCGTTGGAAAGACATCATCGAGGAGATTCATTTTGGAGTCTCAATAAAAGCCTTTAGTTATAATTGATAATCTCAATCTCGAAAAACCTTCATTTAGGCCCTCAAAATGGCCCCAGAAGTTAAACACTGCTAAAAATAGTAAATTACCAAAATTGCCAGAAAATTATTTTGAGCCAATTGGAAAAGGTGGGTGGCCACTGATATTCACCTAGGTCAATAATTTAATGATATTTGGAGATTTGGATGTCTCAATATTCAAGGAAATTGTATTACCCACTTTCCTTTTCGACTCTTCTTCCTTATGTGTTTCTTTGTTGCCTACATCACTTGATGAAAATGAACTTTCAAGAGGAGTCAAGCCTTTAGGAAATTTATCCTCTTCAATAGATATGATTTATTTGATATTAAACAGTTCATTTTGTATGAAAGTGCAAATGCCTTCGTCACTCGAAAAAACCTGCCATGATTCTATGTTATCATGGATGTGAGGATGATACAAATATTGAAATGTACAATCAGGTCTTTGAGGTAAAAGTTACTGGGTAGGGGATGCTGCAAAAACAACTAACCTATAATCCATTGAATTAAGTTCCCCCTTAACATGATTGATGTTAAATGATAACATATTTGAAATCAACATCCGAACAACTTGAGTATAGCGTTTAAGTAACTTATTTCTTGGTGAATAAATCTTACGTACTAGATTCACAACAAGTTCAGAATCACCAAAAACTATAAGGTGACCACAACCAAGGTTATATTCATTTTCAATGCCTAACAATAAGGCCTCAAAATTGGTGGCATTGTTTGTGCAAGAAAATACTACCCTATAAGACAAATTGTGGATTTTACCTATAGGAGAATATAAAATGATGTCGACTCCATTACCTTCGTTTAAACATGAGCCATAAAAATGCATGTGCCACGTGCAATCATCAAAATAAACTCGTTCAAGCATAGTGTCACCTTCATCAGTAAAGATAGAATACATACCCAAATATTCTTTGAGATAATTTACATTAGATTGGGGAACACTCTATATATACAGTGAAATTCTTCCTTCTCTGAGGACTATAATGTTCTTTCCATTCCGAGGGATGGACAAATGTGTACCATCAAGTGAAAGGTATCCACCGGTTAAGGATTTACAATCTCTTCCTAAAATAATTGAATAGTTACTCACCAACATATCAATTACTTGGATGTTAAGGGTTGTTCTTATCTCGGGATGTGCACACAAAACTAAGGTTATGTTGAGGAAAATATATGAAATGATGTTACTCAAGCATTTTCAGATTTTGCTTGGCTAAAGAAAAATAAACGAGAATATCAATCTATGTTTATAGCCATCAAAATTAATATCCTAACTCACAAGTATTTATTACAAGTGCTTAGTCTAGTCATTTTATAAATAAAATCTTATTGAAAAATTAATTATTTATGTGATTTTCTGAATATAACAGTTGCTGAAATAAATGTAGAGATAGAAGTAAAGACACCAAGTCGTTAATCAAGACATATTAGACATAAATAAATCATTTATTTCATTCCAATTCATCAAAGAGTCATCCTCTTTAGCTCTTAACAATAAATAAATAATAACTAGTAGGTGGGACCCCTTGTGACTCCTCTTTAGCTCTTAACAATCATAACATAACTAGTTAATTAAACAAAAACATCCCTCCTTGTGACTCCCATCATCACATTCATGTTTGACAATTTATCTCATTGATACTTGAAATTATTTTCAAAAATATATTACTTATATATCCAAAAAAACCATGTTGTCTAAAACTTTTGAAGTCAACTATCATCAACAATAAATAAAATAAAACTTAAAATCCATATTTTCCACTCTGAGATGCAATCTTTCCCTTGTTGTTGTTGTCACCTTTTGACCTCTCTGAATTTTCCTTTGGATGTGATGATCCTTTAGGCCTAATCTCGTTGATCACATGAGAACAATCGTCACTCAAATGCATCTGGGAGGACATGGATTTATCAAAGCCATTGGAGGGCGAGGAAGGGGAAGCAATGAATTTTCCTTTGTCAGGGGCATGGTTGGCCTCATTTTTCAACCTTTTGCTAGCATGTGAGGACTAAACTGGTGAGTGGACGAGGGAAGCTTGGACAATTTGATTGATAGGTGGGGGAGAAGGTAAAGACAAATTGGGCCAACCACGATGTTGGGAGACTGCTGAGTGGAAAATCTTTGATAACATTTACAGTGGACAACCATGCCACAACTATCACGATTGACAATTAAAACACACAATAATGATAACCCTTATTTCAACCTATATCATGTTGTAGGAAACACACAACCCAACGTACAAAGAAAAGAGGCATATTCTGATAAACCATAAAACAATGTTGAGTCAACAATCCAACTATTACAACACAAGAGGCAACGAATGCGTGCCCACTTCATTACTAAAATCAACCAATTAACCATGTTGAACTATCAAATCAATTTCCATAATAAAAGGATACAGTGATTATAAACTAATCACAAAAACCACTGTCAACACTATTAATCAGGGACAACAAATAATCAACCACTCTCGATGATACTCCACCAAATCAACAGTCAACCATGTGCCTGACCAAAAACAACTGGTTCATTTATCAAAATCGGGCTTAAAATAATCAAGGGTGGGCTTTGAGTAACCAATAGAGGGAGGCTGGAAACAACCACCAACAACATGTGAGAAACGTTTGAGATGACACGATGGACACACATGCCATATCACCCATAGGTTTGAAATACAAGGAGATATTTCAATAGGTAGGAGAGATTATGAACATAGGAGAAAACGTCCCTCATGGGTCAATAAATAACACCCATAACACGCAGAGCATAACCCTTGCGGTTTTTCCCAATCAACCTAGGTAATGCTGATATAAAACATAGAGACATGAAATAGCAATCAACCTCAAAGAAATCCCATTTTCATAATAGCCATCACAACCAACTATGCAGACACCAATAGTATAAATGATCCCATACCCAGGTGAAACAATATATAGTGACACGAGGTGGTTCAAAATCAAACCCATCAACCCCATAACAACAATACAACCAGGTAAGGTGACAAGAACTCTATGAAGACAATCGGTCAAGTCTGGACCAAATGAAACCTAAAAAAAACTCATAAGGACAAAAGATATCCTTCATGGATTCTACCACTCAGAATAATTAATGAAACTATGACTTCAACCATCATTTTCCATTTGCAACAAAAACCACACAACAACCATTCCATAGAAATATCACAAGTTTACATAGTTGTCAGTATCAAGAAAATCACATACCCATACATCATCGAGACAATATCTATTTCATAACCAGAGCGGGTTCATGGATGGCGAAAAAGACACACCTGTAACCAAAAAAACCTTAAAAACAAGAGCTTGGCTGAACAATTCTTCCTTTTCTTGAAAATCAGAGCTTACCCATAACGAAACACAAATGAACTATAGCAAAGCTAGGGTGACATCCAGTGGGAGGGGTATGGAGTGACATGCAGTAAATGCACGTCACTTCCATCCTCTATTCATTTAATTACTTAGTACATGCCAACCAACTCTCCATTAATCCATCCAATTAATCCATGCATCGGAACTAACATCCCCTTATTTTCCAAAATG
>SNQJ01S0219604.1:0-10453 GCA_010110895.2 Picea sitchensis
TCGGGAACATATCGTGACCGTCGGATTGCCTAACTACAAATGCATACTAATGCATACTAAAGAAACACACTTTTACCTAACGACATATTAGACCAAGTAGATCTTAACTAACTCCTAAGTGTCTAAATATCCTAACAATGCATTCATTGGGCTATGGACTCATAATGTGTTAAATCAAAACCATACAGGATGCCAAACTCAACTGGAAATGTACTGAAAACCATTGTACTCTAATGCTCAAAATCAAGATTATTTATATACATCACCTACTCTAATTATTGAAAAATTCCCACTGTATCAAAAGATACAAAAATGACAGTGAAGCCAATCCAATAACTATCTGCTTATTTGAAATATGCTCATGCTTTCTTTGAGGAGGCTAAAGAAGGAAATTGTCAACTCCCATCTAACATACTATTTATCATGAATATTCAAACTTTTCCTCGATTCCTATGAAAACATATCCACGACATAGCATACTCCTCCATAAAATGAATCAAAAATATCAGCAAAAGGATCATGAAAAAATGCATGGTCCTGAGGTTTTAGATAACAAGCTTCGTTAAAGCCTACTGCATGCTCCAATTTATTTTTCTTAGGGTCATCCTCAAAGAGGATATCCAAACATCCTTCATTTGATATGGCATCTATCTGAAGACTATCATTCCTCCTTGTTAAACTTGCAACAAATTGTTCTAGAGAAACAATATTATAATCATCAATGTACTCATCATATATGGGTGCAACAAATAAATCTGAAGTGTTATCAATCAGAAAAGTCCTTGGGTTATCAACCATGGGAAACTCTTCTACTTTCTCTGTCATGATGCCCATCTCATATTTATACCCCTCCACATCAAAATCTAAATCATTCTCGAATACCAAAAATTCTTCAGTATGGTTAAACATGACAGCCACATATTTTTCATGAAACCAAACAAAGTTTTCAAGTTGATCTCTTGGCAGGGAATCATCATCATAAATAGGCTCACTGGCTTCCTGTATAGTTTCATGGCTTTCATCATTTAAAATCAGATTTTCATTAATAGTAGAAGGAGTTTCACTCACATTTTTGGCACTGTTTGGATGCTGCAGATTTGTGTACGCAGGGGCTGTAACATAACTGTTCAGGAGAAGATCTGTCTCTTCTGCAGATTGACCATGATGTTGAATATCTCCTTCTGGAATATGATCACAAGAGATATCATATCCAACTTCTGTATAAACCAACACTTCTTCATACTGATTATTTTCATCGACTTGAGAAATTCCTATTATTCCTTCCTCCTCATCAAGAAGGTTTGTTTGCTCATTTTGTCTTACGAATTTTATATTACAACAATCCTCAAAAAGTATTTCAGCTGAATAGATTCTTTTACAATGTTGATGCAAAAGTGTGTGAAAATCTTTCAATGAAGGAATATTGGAATGAGGTAAATATTTATACCAGAGTCTAGCATCTCTTTCCAATGAAAACATAGACAATTTCATGAGGACATCTTCATGATGTATATTTAATTCATCCATGATCTTGTGGAATTCAAACAAGTGTTGAGCAGGATTGTCGTCCACATATTCTCCAAATTTAGGAAGGACATCTTCCCAAACTTTAATGTCTGGAACAGTGTTTGGAAAACCATAAACATTTGTAAAGTCCAGAGGAGCAAACCTTGTAGCAATCCAAGCGGGTAATGCATCCAACATTTTGAGACCAGTGGAGTCTCCAGTGAATCATATAGAGTCTTCGAACCAAGGAGTCACCAAGTGAATTATCGCAGCCAATTGAATGCCTATCCCTTATTCACCATCAAGAAATAGATTTGAACTTTGTCGTATCCTAGGGAAGATAACTTCGTCCTCCGTCCCCGACAACGGTGCTAGAAAATGTTGTCACAAGAAATGGTTCTAGGCTATAATAGAGCCAAGCCTTAGCACATTTTAAATGAAATAAATTTTGTCACTCGAACTTGACTTGGGTTGCATGAAAGTAAATTTCGAGATAGCCTCGAACCACTTTTGATTGGAAACTGCCCCTTCCAACCCAAGAGGGATCTCTTGAAAATATGTCACAATAGGATATTTAATAAGCTTAACATTGGGCAGATATGTGGGTAACAGAAGTTTTTTGGGTTTTTAGGGTTGATGGGTTAGACCCAGAGGTAGTCCATTGGGCAAGGAGTCAAATGATCAAGAATAAAATAAGAGTGTTTTGGCAATGGAAATCCATGGAGCAGAGGCGATATAGAAACTGATTACAAAGAGAAGGATTTATAAAAGTATGGTAGCAAAATAAAGATAAAACATATCAATACACAAGGAGCACTTAGCGATGAGTGAATTCCGAGCATAAATCAGTGGAAAGAGATGGTTGGGACAGAGCATCTAGCGAAGGATGAATTATGAACCTTCAGATCTCTGCAAGAAATAACCTATAATATGTCCTGCAATAGAGCATCTAACAAACTGATGAATTACATTACAAACACATGTTGCAAATCAAGAAGAAAAAGTGAATGGAATAGTATGAAAACTGAGCAATAGACAAACCATGTAACCAACATCACAAGAATCTCTGTTGTAGATCGAAAATGACTCTGCACTCTTTTATTTAAACAAGAAAAAAAAATCTACAGCCTAGGAGTACTACTCCTGTGTGTCTTTTTCCCCCCTTATCCCTCAAAATTATATACAATATATAAGCCTTTAGCATATAACACATGATAAACGACCTCAAAACCGACTGAGAAATAAACTGGCAGTTATTTAACTGAAATCTGGGCGTGTTCCTACATTTTTGGGCCATGTGTGCACAAAAACGTAGCACCCTCTTGCGGGGAACTTTTGGATGCCTTCACGAGCTCTAAATTCTAATCTGAAGATACCACTAGAAATATTAGGATCTATAGATGTCAATCGACTATTCAAACATGTAAAACAACCTCTCCAAGGTTGAGAAAAGTGATTTTTCCCACAACTAGTTTTTTTTGGGAAAAACCTGCGATTTCGGTGGCTAACAAGTCGAAAACAAAGGTATCTTAGCTGTTGAAAGTCCTAGATTTCGGTAGCTAACAGTGTGAATTCAGAGCGTCGTAAGCCAACGAAAGTCTCGAAACCCTGATTTCGGGTTTCGGGTTTCGAGAGAACGAGCAGTGGTCAAAATCTTCATGTCGACCAAACCCTCGACTACCGAAAACCCGAAATGGTGACGTGTAATTTGTATAAAACCTTACTATAGCGATTTCATGTCATTTATTTCATTCTTTTCATCCCTCCTCATGAACTCTTCCTCCATGTGGCTCGATGCGTGGCTGGGAAGATGACCAAAAAATAATATGCGAAAGGCTTGGGAAGTCATTAACCTTTTTAATTATTAATTTTAAATCGCTTTAACTTCTTTTAAATAATCACTTTTTCAAAATTTCGGTACCGAGACTTTGGAGTTGTTATTAAAAATCATGCTTCGTGAATAGCCGAACCCTGAAACCCAAAAATCCAAAAGGACTTCAGACTTATTTTTAGAACTAAGGGCGGCTCCATAACCAAAGAATAATCGAGTTTGGATTTAGGGAATAAAAAATCAACTTTGTTTCAACAAACGATTTGACGTAATTCGACCTAGCCACCTCAAATTGTTGGAAGCCTTAAAACAATGGTTATTACTTAATCTACCTTTCTTTCTGAATTCCATATTACATGAGGTTGCCTTAACAACACAAAATTCCAAGGATCATGTTACTATTATCAACCACCACAGATTAGTTAAACTGATAACAAATAAAGCACCGAGTCAAACTCAATTGACCTGGGATAGTCTGACTGAAGCCAATAGACCTCCACAAACTGGAGTAGCTTGAATTATTCCATGAAGACCCACCACAGAAAATTGAAGATAAACAAGCAGAGGAGACTACTGCCCAAAGAGAAATTCCATCTCCTCAAACCGAAACTGAGGCAGACCCTACCCAAATCATAGAGGCCTAGACCTCACAAACATAGGGATTAAAGAAAAAGAGGAAGAGAGCAACAACTTCCCCTAAATCCATCATTAAGATAAGGAGGAGAAGAAGACGAATTCAGGAAACAACTGAACCAATTCAGGGTACAACAAAACAGTCTGAAGAACTTCAGAATTCTATAGAACAGTCTCCATAGGAGAATGTTGAATAAATTGGGCAAGAAGAACAGACCTCACAAAGGAATGATCAGGAAGACACCCAACCAGCATTAGAGCATCTGAAAGAACAATTTTTGAAGAGCTATGAGGTAGAAATAGCTCAGGTTTTGGGAAGCTTAGGAACCTCAATTGACAGAGGCACAAATAATCCAGAAAAATGCCCAGAATAAGCCTCTTCTTCAAAACCAACTAAAGATTTTCCTGATATTGAAATGTCTTTCCCAGAGGAAACAACACAGGAAGAACCTCATTTTGAAATAAGAAGCCCTCTTAGACAGACAAAACATTTGGAAGGAACAGAGGAACAACCATCTACTGGCTAGAATGAGGAAGACCTTGAGACCTATGATATACAAAAATCAACCAAGAGCTATAAGAAAATTAGAAAGTTAAAAAAAAGAAAACAAATTATTGAAGAAAAAGGCTAAGAAGGTTGAAGTATTAAAGCAAAAGGTGGGTAAACTCAAGGAAATTATTAAAGAATTGAGGAAGCAGCTAGAACAAGCAGATAAGGCTCATAGAAGAAAGAAAAACAAAAGGGCCAGAATGCAAGGAGGAAACCCTCTTCCTAAAGAAGTAGTTACTACAAATTCTGTGGGGATATAGACAAACCTTGAAGAAATAGTAGTAGAAGAAACAGTAGCTTAGAATGAGGAATTAATTCATTTAGAAACACAAGAAAATATGACATCTACAGAAACAATTGATGCTGAGGTGCAGACAGATATCCCAGTATTAGAGGAAACAACTCAACTCCTTGAGCAGAACGCTACCATCAGGAGATTGGAGGAAGAATTGATGCAGACTCAACAAACCCTAGCTCAAAATAGAAATGAATTACTGACTATGGAAGAGAATCAGGCACTCCAGTCCCAGAAACAGAGTTCTATTGTGGAAAAAATTGAAGTAGAGATTACACAGGCCCAGCAAGCATTAACTCAATCTAGGGAGGAGATGAGCACTATGGAAGGATAACAAGCATACTAATCTCAAGCACAGGGTGTCACCATTGATAAGCTAAAGTTAGAGTTGGGACAAGCCCAATGAGCATTGGCTCAACACCAAGATGAGATGGTCACTAGGGATGAACATCAAAAGATTGTTAAACAACTAAAGGACATGACAGAAATAGAGAGTGAGACCTATGCTGAGCTCACTAGAGCCCAAGGGAAGGTAAAAAAGGTATAAACCCAATTGGAAAAAGCTTTGGAGAAAATCAAAGAAATATGTGATGTCTACTCTGATGCTATTAATTGCAAATCCCCTGCCACCAATTACACTTATTCTTGTTGGAACGATATCTGTTATTGAGAGTGAAGGTCATCAGAGTAGGTAAACCTATTTCATTTGCCACTGTAACTGAGTTTATTTCATGTTTCAGAGAGAAGGACAGAAAGGTACAATACTTTCTATGTGAGTTATACTTTCATAATTTCATTCTGGAAGAAGAAAGGAAAGATAACCCTGGCCCATTTATAGGTGACATACAGTTTCAGGAATTTATGTCATTTACTCAGAACCAAGTCAGATGGGGTAAATCTCATAAAACCTTCCTAAAGAGGGAAACTGGGCTAGATCTATGGGTCAGGAGAGAGCCTCAAAAGTCCTTTCCAACCATTATGCGACATAAAACCTTTATGAAAAGAGGGGGGTTCATAGACTCCTTAGCCCCTATCCATCTACAGGTTATACGTTCAAGTATCACTCATTTTAGAGAGATTAAGGAAGAAGCTCTTGCTTATTCTAAAATGAGATGGGATGCATCCTCCAGTGAAGTAAAGGAGTAGGGAACCCTTTGGGCACAGGAATTTCTTTGCAACTACCTTCAGAATAGAAAGGTATTCTAGGTTTCTCCAAAAGGAAGGGCCTGCTTGGATTGGGTGCAGATATAATCCCCCTATCATCTGGTTTCCTCTAGAAAGTTACCAAAAATATTATCAAATTAACAAGAAAAGGGAGGATGTTTCTTATGGAGAACTCAAAAGAAGTAATGGATTCAAGAGGCCTGGTGAACCAACCTTTCCACCTTACAACATTACTGCTTTAAATGTAAGATCTCAGCTTGAATGAGGACATGCAATAAGGTAAGTTGGGGGGTATGTTAGGTTATGAAAAAGGTATAAATATCTTCCTTTTTCCCACATTTCATGATATCATCTTGATTGACTTTTCAGTTATTTAGGAGCAAATAGGATAGAAAATGAATAATATACTCTTTAGCATTATTGTTGAAATTAGATTACATAGATCCTAAAATAAGATTGGAATTGTTTTATTTTAGTACAGGATTGGTTAAATATTGTCAAACCGAAGATAGCAAAGGAAATCTTGAAGATGCACAAACTATTGGAGGGTGAGGACTTTATGGAGGAAGGAAGTTTTGAAGATGATTGAGTTTCTTATATTGTAACTTTATAATAGTAAATAAATCCTGAGGATCTCTCAATCCTCATGATAACTTAATTTACCCAAATTATTGAAATATATAAGGGGTAAATAGATCCTAAAAATATATAGAAGAATTGCACCCAAGAACTCAGAACTTAGAATTGATTTGCATTAGCAGTTTTTTGTAAATGTTGTACCAGCTATGAAATCAATAAAATCTTTGGACGGTTTTACCATTTCTACATACTGAGTTTTGAATAACAGTGCTTATAAAGACCAAGGGCCCAGTCTGAAGGAGTTATTGTTCGACCTGTAATTGTATCAGTTCAATTTTTGTTTTGTGATTCAAATATCTTTTACAGTAATTAAGATGAATGCATAAGTGAGTTAATGATTTCATGTTGATTGTATGCAGTAGATAGACATTTACTTCAAGTATTAATGATTGTTGTTTCAATTTACATTACTGAGATTTGATGCATGACAATTCTTCATAAGCTCATATGCGTTGTTCCTTTCACTTAGTTTATGTTTGTTGTTCCTTTCACTTAGTTTACATTTGTTGTTCCTTTTCGTTAAGATATAGTTGATGTTCCTTTCAATAGAAGTACAATTATTGTCTCTTTCGATTAGATTATAGTCGTTGTTTATTTCCATAGATAGAGTAATTCGCCTTTTTCCTTTCCAGTAATTTGATTCATAATAATAGTCAATTCTGCAAGTCTTTATTTAGATTCAATTACTTCTTTTAGTTAAAATGAATTCAATAGATTAATTAGTTCTTTTCCATTTCACAACATTAGATTTCAAATCCTAGAATCTTTAATGAATGTTTGAGGAACTTGATTGTTGATAAACTCAAATTTGCTTTAACTACACGATTTTAGCCTCTACGAGCTATCTGCATAGACTTTGCTGATATTCTTGAGATAAAAGATGAATCCTCGGGTTGATAAATTAATGTTAAACTAAGGTTGTTTTTAGACATCTTTAGGCCCCAACACTTACCAGAGGAATCCACGATAGGTTTTAATACCTCGAACATGTGTGACTTCAATGCCTATAACAGGGTATAGTGATCTTATCGCTGGCGTGATCTGTTATTCTACTTTTTCAAATTCGTTCAAATTCTCGTGCTACTTAAATATGTAGAGGCAACACTGCAAAATCCCTATGTAAGTAGAGGAACAACCCATGTCTTGGTATTCACTCTAATACATTGGATGATGGTGAATTGATGTTGGGATTATGCCTATCCATGCCAGTTTAATGTAGCGCAGGTACCCAATCTTATGGACACTGATTTCGGATGTGTAACGTGGGCTCCATGAACAGAGTCATGATTGCACAATTATTGGAACTAAATGTAAATACGGTCCAGCTGGTAAGTATAGAGGCGAGATCGGATTGAGAGTCCATAGTCCAACACTTTCGAGTTCAATGAGCTTGAGTTCGGGACCCTTCTACACACTTCCATGCTAGATTTGTGACTATAGCCACGCCTTGGATCAGGAGCGATCTCTGCAAACTTGAATGCGCACTTGGAGACAATCACTAGGATCACACTAGATCATAGCAATTGCAAAACAAAAATTCTAGATTGCATCACTTTTTCAGATTCTAGATTGTATTTTAATTATCAAGTGCATGCAACCTCTAAATCTAAAGCTAGCAACATCAAGCTACAGATCCATTTTTGTTAGTTTAAAAAAATAAAATGAAATGGAAATGATGAATCTAACCTTCAAAACCACAACCACCGATCCGTTAAGGGGAAAATACATCTACAGATCCATGAGGAGGGTAGATTCAATCACTAATCTGGGACATAACTTGATTGATGGCACACAAAAATTGCAGAAGGAATATTCAAAGGTAATTATGCCACCACGCAGACTTGGAGTGCACCTCACCTCCCATGGAAAAATACCATGGTGAATCAATAAGGCCCTTAAGAATGATAAGAGCCCTGATACCAATTGAAGAAATTGAGCATAATAATATTAGGACAATAATATTGGTAGAAAAGGCCTCAAGCCATAATTCTCAACATTGTATTCATCTTAATGATAAAAAGATATAATACAATAATGAAACCACCTCAATTGTTCTCACATCAACACCTCATCGGGAGATAAGGTAGGAGGAGACAATATAGGAATCTAGAAACATACTTAGTATAACAACTATATCCTAGCATGTGAAATATACAAAGGTGGTATACTAAGACTTAATGACTGTATATGAGAAAGAGGCTAACACTCTATAGAACATTGTAGAGCAGGAACCTTCTAGAAGTATAACCTTCTAGTAATTACTCTTACATTTATTATATCTAACTAGCATAGTGGGAATTATTTAATACTATAGTGGACCTAGTCCACCTTACATTGAATGGCCTCCACTATTATCACTATGGGCCCTCTGGGCCCCCCACTACCTCTCTAGTTACCTAACATTCCATCTCACTTATGAAAGTTTTGTCCTCAACACTTGATTTACAACCATATACCATGGTCCCATGGATAAGTGTGGACCATAGTGCTGAAGTAGACTAAATAATTGGGGTCCCATGGAGAAATGAAAACCAACACGCTGAAGTAGTCCAACTTCCATTGTAAATTGGGGTCCCATGTCTAAGTACTCATGTGAAATCCACGCGGAAGATAAATGAACTCAAGAACTGGCTGAAAATGATGCTCCAAATATCTACATTGATCATGGGGATCCAAAATACTACAATAGAAACAAGGACCTGAATACAAAATACCACAATAGTACCAAAGATATTTGAATACAATCACCACACAAGATATATGGAACAATATAGAAAACCACCGCTTTATTATATCAAACCCTTAGTGTAGGGAAACACCATACAATGGATCCTATTATGGAAGGGATCCTCTCCTATCCACTTTACTCTTCGAGGGGGGATCCTTTTATTGATTTACTACATCAAATACAATTCTTCTTTTCATGTCCCATTACATTGCTTGAAGCCCTTTATATAGTGCTACCAACCACCTAAGAACATTCTAGAGGAGAAACCTTCTAGAAATATAACCTTCTAGTAAGTCCTCTTGCATTTATTATCTCTAACTAGCATAGTGTGCCTTATTTAATACTATAGTGGACCTAGTCCACCTTACATTGAATTGCCTCCACTATTATCACTATGGGACCATTGGGCCTCCCACTACCTCTCTAGCTACTTAACATTATTCTAGGATTGGTTGATCTTTCCTTTAAGAATGTGCAGAGTGTTAATTTTTGATAGATTAGTTTCTATAGGAATAGAGTCCAGTTCATGTTTCCCTTTCATGAGCTTGTAAATGATAGATTCATCACCTAAGAAAGATATTTAGATCATATGTTTGTTGAGATTTTGTTTATGAATTATGCTTTCTATTTTTTTAGACTATGTGAAGAAGATTGTTTGAAGATTGTGAAACAAAGTATTGGTTTGGAATGTTTTGTATGTAGGATATAATCATCACACATAGGAACTTATATGTTATAAACACATATAGTGCATCAAATATTGATTATGAAACCAGATTGACATATTAAATGATTGAATTATATTAAACATATAATTGCACCAACATTTTGGCGTAGTTGTCGAGGAGTTGTAAATGGTAATAGATAGTATTTGAATTAGATTTATTTTATAGTTTTGTATTGGTTTTAAGGATGACCTAAGGGCAGAGAGAAGATGGTAAGACATGAGGGAAGAGCCCACACATCCACTTTAGTGGGGTTTATCCAAAGTCAGGTTGTCCTCTTACCTTCAGTATTTAATGTTTGTGCGTGATAGTATTAGATCTTCTTCTTTTTATGCGTAGAAATAGGGATAGTAAAGGCATATTTATTGCATCCAAAGTTACA
>SNQJ01S0219605.1:0-11471 GCA_010110895.2 Picea sitchensis
AACATTCAGCATCATTCACACATATGAAATATACAGAGACAGATATTTCCTGAGGAAACCCATAAAGGGTAAAAACCTCTTACTCTTTATATGATAAGTAATATTTACATTATGTACATTATCATACTTATGAACACCAACTCATAATGAGGCTACAACCTCTGTTTTGCAAGCTGCAACTTTCTGAGAGCACTAACTCTCTGTTTTCTCTAGCACCTACTAGAAGGGAGCACCAACTCCATAGTTTCTCTAGCACCCACTAGAAGGAAGCACCAACTCCCTAGTTCCTCTAGCTCCCACTAGAAGGACGTAACAACTCCCTAAGTGTTCCAGCACCAACTGGATGGAAGCACCAACTTCCAGTCACATAGGCACCAACCTGTATAACAGAGAAAAATAGTTCTCCCTTGCACCACCCTGGTTTCTCTGGCTGCAACCAGATGGAAGCTACAATTCCCTGTGTTCAAACACCCACTTGAACCTCTGAGGACAACAGTCCTCCCTAGCACCTCCCTACCACCCTAAAGTATAAATCTTTTCTACTGAAACTTATTACAATGTTATAATGTTCATCAATGGTTTACCAGTCTCATCATTATTCTGCTACGCTACTCTTCTCTCTTGTATCAGTGTCTCTCTGCCTGCATCTTCTTGCACTTTCTGATCTTCTGCTATTCTCTACAAGTGCACCTCAACCTTCTTTTATTGTCTCAGCTATGCATCTCTGTTCTTTTCTTCTGTTTCACTTTATGCTCTGCGTCTTATTTTGATTCTTTGAATTACGCCTCTTTTGTGTTATTCAGCTCCTGCCCATAGCATGCCATTTCCACATGTGTAATTCCTCTCTGCAGCAGCCCCCATCTCTTCTTTGTTATACATTCTTATAGTCTCTATGCACCTTGTGCATACCATATGTGCAATGCTTGTACATGCTCTTCATGTCGAGTGCTCTGTATGTTCATCATTGCAACTCTTCAGCTTCTCTGGCTGTTAAACCCATGTGTCCATCATCACTGGGTGTTATGCTGAGATTCCTTATCTTGTCTAGCAGTCGAGACTCTTCATCTTCTCTGTCACAGTCGAGCTCATCCTCTCTGTTGCAGTTATAGGCTACAACGATCTTCCATATGTCAATCGCCTCTAGGAATAGTCTTCATTCAACTCGCAGATTCCTTGAGACTCTTCAACTTCTCTGGCGATCACCTTGAAGTCTCTTCGAGTCCTCTGGAAAAAACAATCAGTCATTTCTAGCAGTTACATTGTGAACCTCCAAAAACCGCATCAGCAACTGAATCGCCACTGATCAATTAACTGATAAGAGCAACAGTAGCCCTTCGATCATATTCCCGAATAACTTGCACCGTTGGATCATAAATGATGGGTCTCGCGCTTATTTCACAATTCGACATTTCAGCATTTCGGCATTCCTGTGGTGAGGCATTTCGTCTCTCCAAGTAACAATCTCCGAAATGGAGATTATCTTCGTGCTACCTCCTCCCTTGAGCCTTCATCGATGTGACCATAGGTTATGACCAGGGGCCAATTCTGAACACGTATTTCGCATTTCGTGGATTTCGTGATGAGTTGTCTCTACTCTCCATGTCCCAACCTCCGAAATGGAGCTTGTCTCTTCGATCTCTTCTCTACAGCTCTTCGACAATGTGACCACCGGCGGTGACCAACTGCTTTATCCATACAACGCTTTTGCAATTTTGTATTTCGGCACTTTGGGACTCTTGTGATGAAGAGTCTCGATTCTTGACTCCTCCAACTCCCGGTATCCGAAACTCTGGTCGATGTGCCTGTTTTGGGATTTTTCAGTGTTTCGTATTTCGGCACTTCGAGACTCCTGTGATGAAGAGTCTTAACTCTTGACTCCTCCAAATCCTAGTATCCGAAACTTCGGTTGATGTGCCTTTTTCAGGATTTTTATCTTTTCGTATTTCGGCACTTCGGGACTCCTATGATGAAGAGTCTCGACTCTTGACTCCTCCAACTCTCGATATCTGAAACTCCGGTTGATGCGCTTGTTTTGGGATTTTTGGCGTTTCACATTTCGGCACTTCGAGACTCCTGTGATGAAGAGTCTTGAATCTTGACTCCTCCAACTCCCGGTATTCGAAACTCCGGTTGATGTGCATGTTTCGGGATTTTCGGTGTTTCGCATTTCGGCACTTCGGAATAGCTGTGATGAAGAGTCTCGACTCTTGACTCCTCCAACTCCCAATATCCGAAACTCTGAAATGAAGTCTTTGTTTATGATACCCGAAATGGAATTTAGCTTATGGTCTTTCCATGCGATCATCGTTGTGTTGTTGGTTGTGATCTTTTCCATCAATGACAAACACGCATACTCATGTTGATGTCAGCCTTTCCCATTCAGTTGTTCATGTCAGCAGTACGGACACTAAGTCACAGTGTCTATGCCTCAATCTGCATCCCTGCTTGCAATTAATTACAGTTTATATGCCTCATAATTTTTGTCGTCGTACAGACGTGGGCACGATCCCCCTTTTCTCCACATAGGTAAACATGGAATTTTTGTTAATTAACATGAGTGGACATTCCAACCAGGTTTTTTGTTTCGTTGGCAGGTGAGATTTAATTAAGACATTTTGTTGGGGGAGGTCCTGAGGTCAAGCCCATAGGCCTACCCTTTTGTCACTTGTTACAATGAATTTTCACATATAGTGTTACCACTATATAACCATACAACCACCACCCCTAAAGTTAACTCTGGGGATAAACTTGGCTCTAGTTTTTTATATGGCAACACCATGACCCTGCCATATTAAATGTGTGGTCAGTCCTTAACAGGTTTAGTGGAGTTTGCCACCAGATTTGGTGGGATCACCACAATATTTAGTGGATCAAGGGTTGGCTGCGAGCTGGCCCCTTGTTTAATTTTTTGAGTTTGTTTCTCCCCAACCCGCCTTGGTAATTTTTGGAGTGCCATGTTGCACCCTCTGATTGGGCCACGTGGTACCCATATATTTGTTGAACATGGTACAATCAACCCCTGCATGTCAACCACATCAACTACCAAGTGTCTCTTTGTCAGATTGCCACTTGTCATTTCATTGTTGGTCCACGCATCTCTCTGTCATTCATTTGTGTGTCTGCCTGTCAATAGGCCATGTGTCCTTCTACCATTTGCCCACGTGTATTCCTGCCATTGGGCCACTTGGCGTCTCTTGGGTTGTGCATGTGGCGTCAGTTGGGGGTGCCATGTGTCATCCACCAATAGGCCCAAGTGGCACCTGAAAAGGTCAAATATACCTGACACGATGTAGGCTATTATTGGACCAGGTCATCATGTTGATGTCGACAGGATGTCATGTTGACGTCATCCTTTCCCAGTCATTTTTTCACGTCAGCAGTACGGACACTAAGTCACCCTTTGACTTTTGACTAGTCAACCCTGAACTTTGACCGTCCATATATCCTTCATTCTAGCTATGTTTGATGAGCCTCTTACACCATTGGAAATCCTGTGACATTCGACTTGACCCTTGTTTTATTGAATTCTAAGAACTTTCATTTTTTACCCTCTTCTGGCTTCTAGGACCATTCTGAGTCGCTTGAAACATTTATGGGCTTTCTGGGTCATTCCTAGATCCTCCTAGATCAAACCTCCCCACTGAAAGGAATTTTTTTCACCAAAATTATTAAATTATAAGATTATAATTGTCTCTTGGACTTACAATAAAATCCCAAACCCAAAGCTACCTCACAAAGGCCTAAACATATCAACATGTTGCATAAAAAGAAGCGATGCTATACAAGTCATCCCTTTTACAAAAGTTCCCTACAATGGGGTCTTAGAAGCAATAGGTGATTTAAAATAATGGACACTCTCAATTTACTCAAGGAGTTTCACCATTCTTTCAATCATTTCGATGAACATGTCCTTTTTGATGAGTTGTTGTCTTCCTTGTGGCAGCGGTCTTCCTTGCGACAGCGGTCTTCCCCGTTGAGATGCTTCACCAAATGGTTCTCTTGAAGGTGTTTCCCTATCCTTCTTGTCCTTCTTGGGATGCAACTCTTGATGCAGGGTCCAACAGGTGGCTTCAATATTCCCACCTTTCTCTCAATGACTACAATAGCCTTTCCTCTTCACGGTTCTTTTGTCCCTTTTCTTATATGCATGTGGATAAGTTTTTTCAAGATTTGTCTTCTTTCTAGTCACCGTGGCCTTCCTGTACAAATATTTTCTTTTCCAACATTGGGAAAATGCATGGATATTCAATCATCAATTTCATTTTACATAAAATTGATAGGGTATTCTATTCCATAAAATTGATTTTACATCATCAATTTGTTCATAATCAAATCGAACTCTAGAATACTGAGACTTGTTATACCTTGAAGGGTTGTCTCTGGTGCTAGATTAGCGAGGAGAGTTGGCCTAAAATTTTCCTTTGTGTTGCTCATCTCCCTTTGGAGATGTCTCGGAATATCTATCATGAGATGGCATGCTCTCAGCCTGCATTGAATCAATTCCATCACTTGAAGATTCATTTTCTTCTAGATTCTTGTGGTCCTTTTAAGTGACTATCTTTGACTCTCCTTCCTCATTGATTTTGTAGATTTCTCCAATATCTTCTCAAACATAACCTATCCTGACATATCAAGGCCATACCACTACCTCGATGGGATCCATAATGCCTTGTCCATTGGTTCCAAGGCCTCCTCCTTCATAACCCATATTCTTCATCAACTTTAATATGATGCATGCAATATGTTTTTCAAGGATTTTGAAAGAGTCATCAACATCAATGGAAAAAGGAACTAAACATGGATCATTTACCTCCATTCGAATTTGTGACTCTTGGTATTCTTCTAGAGACGTGCTCAGTTGTTCCTCCTGGTCAGAAGGACCAGTAGTTGAGGCTTCCAAGAAACCTCCTTGGTTCCCTCATGTCTAGATATCCTCCTCATTCATTTGACATAATGTGAAGTCATCTGAATCATCATGATCAAATCCATAACCAGTGAATTTTCCATGTTCACAAAATTGCCTTCGTTCTTCCTCTATAGTGGATCCTTCTCCGGTTTTCTCCTTCATAGCTTGCAGCTACATTCGCAACCTCTGGTTATCCTCTTCTGTAGCTTGCAACAATGTTTTCAACCCAACATTCTCTGCTTGAATAATTTTGTTGAGCTCTTGTAGTTCATTGAACCATGATTGTTTTGGTGTTCTCTCCAACTGACCTTCAACACTTGCAACCTGTATCAAGTCTAATATGATACCAACTTGGTTCGGGATGGGGGTGACCTTGTTACCAGCCTTAAATTGGTTATGTGCCACTCCTTAAAGTCTAGTTTCTTAAGACTTTTTTACTTGAATTTAGATTTCTTAATAAGATGGAATTGAGGTATGAACTGGCTTGAATCCAAATTGAATTAAATTTGGATATTCAACTTATTATCTCATGTATACATTCAATAATTAATTTATGGAGTGTGGAAATCATCATAATAACATGAAACAAACAAGAACATAAAAAGGAGGGAAGATTCACCACTTGATAATGGAGTTCACTCGATGTGGACTACATCTCCAAGCCTCTCTCCAAAGCTATACTACTTCATTCTCCTCTTTACATAGATGTCTCTCCTTTACAATTGAAAGGGCCACAGTGTCCTTTGAAGATGGCATCAAGAGGGTGTTCTTTGTGTCAAGAACAATTTCAATGCAATACAAGTTTCTTTCATAGAATGAGGCATTCTCCATGGATATGAAATGGGAAAATTCTCACAAACTTTGTGGAAGAGGAGAAGAAGAAAGAAAGAAGACTTATTTCATCATGAAGTCACCAAGATCTTTGGATCCGCTGCTTGGATCCAAGAAAAATCATTGGCATGATATCATTCTCAAAGTTACGAGACATCTGACTGCAAACTTGGACAATTTCCATCATGGGTCAAAATGTATCGCATGCACTAACTGTCTCGGTCTATGTGCAAGGATGAATAGAATAGATTTGTTGCATTAAAAATGAATTTGTTGCCATGTTGCGACTCTCCATGATGTTACAAACCTGTAGCAAAACATTTGCATGCTACAATATCTCAAAATAAAAATGACATCATAATTAAAAGGCTTACATTTGTCTCTTCTTGAAATGATCCTATTGATCGGAAGATCTGATGCGAAAATGGACGTCACTAGTGGATTCGTGAAGAAAAATAGCATAAATTTGACTGCCAAATCATCTCCATTGGACATTGTCACCTTCAGGCCCTACTAGGTTGCTCTGCCTCGATACACATGCCTGTCTGCAATTAATTACAATGTCTACGCCTCATAACTTGTGCAATTGTATGGCCCTAGGTGCAATCCCCCTTTCTCCACATTGGTAAACATGGCCTTTTTATTAATTAACCCAGACAAATATTCCAACCGAGGGAATTGGTTTGTTGGAAAGTGAGCTTTAATTCAAGCATTTCATTGGGGGAGGTCCTGGGGTGAAGCCCACGGGCCTCTCATTTTTGCACTTGTTACAATGAACTTTCCCATATAGTGTTACCACTATATAACCATACAACCACCACCGCTAAAGTTAACCCTGCGAATAATCTTGGCACTGATTTTTTATATGAAAGCACCAAGAAACTGTTACATTAAATGCGTGGTCAATCCTTTTTGGGTTTAGTAGAGTTTGCCACCAGATTTGGTGGAATATTCTCCATATTTGATGGATCGAGGGTTGGCTTCCAGTTAGTCTGTTTAATTTTTTCAATTTGTTTCTCCCCATCCCACCTTGGGAATTTTCGAGGTGCCACGTGGAACCCTCTGATTGGGCCACATGGCACCCATCTATTTATTGAACATGGTACAGTCATCCCCTACATGTCATCCATGTCATCTTCCAAGTGTCTCTTCGCTAGTCCACCACTTGTCATTCTGTTGTTGATCCACATATATCTTTGTCATTCATCCACATGTCTGCCTATCATTGGGCCATGTTTCCTTCTACCATTCACTCATGTGTTTTCTTTCCATTGGGCCACATCGAATCTCCTAGGTGGTGCCATGTGGTGTCACCTGGGGGTGCCATGTGTCATCCACCAACAAGCCCAAGTGGAAACTAAAAAGGTTAAAACTACCTGACACGTGGAAGGATGTCATTAGACCATGTCATCATACTGACGTCAGCAAGACATTATGCTAACGTCATCCTTTCCCAGTCAGTTGTTGACGTCAGTAGTATGGAATTTGAGTCACCCTTTGTCTTTTGACTCGTCAACCTTGAACTTTGATCATCCATATATCCTTTTTTCTAGATTCGTTTGAAAAGACTCTTACGTCATTGGATATATTATGAGGATCTCTTTGACTTGACTTTGGTTTGATCGAATTCTGAGAACTTTGATTTTTGACCCTCTTCTAGCTTCTGGGACCATTCTAAGTTGCTTGGAACATTTCTGATATTTTTGAATCATTCCTAGATCCTCTTGTATCAAACCTCCTCGCTGAAAGGAATTTTGGTCCCCAAAAGCTTTACATTATGAGATTATAATTGTCTCTTGGACTTACAATAAAATCCTAACCCCAAATCTACCTCACAAAGGCCTAAACCTATCAACATGTTGCACAAAAAGAAGTGATGTTATAAAAGTCACCACTTTTACAAAATTTCCCTACTATGGGTTATGAGAAGCAACAGGTGAGTTACGTTAATGGCCACTCTCAACTAACATGAGGAGTTTCCCCATTCTTTTATTCATTTCAACGAAGAGGTCATTTTTGCTGAGTTTTTGGCTTCCTTGCAGAAACAGGATTCCCAGTTGAGCTACTTCACCGATTGGTTGTCTCAGAGGTGTTTCCATAGCCTTATTTTCCTTCTTGGGACACAACTCTAGATGCATGGTCCAGCAGGTGGCTTCAATATGCCCACCTTTCTCACAATGACTACAATAACCTTTCCTCTTTAGGGTTCATTTTTCCTTTCTCTTCTTTTCATGTGGAGAAGGTTTTTCACGATTCAACTTCTTTTTGGTCACCATGACAACCTTCCTATGAAAATATTTTCTTTTCCAACATTGGGAAACTGCATGGTTATTCACTCCACAAGAAGTACAATGTATTCTATGCCATAAACTTGATTTTACATCATTAATTTGTTCTTAATCAAATCGAACTCTAGAATACTGAAACTTGTTATACCTTGAAGGGTTATCTTTGGTGTTGGATTGGCAAGGAGAGGTGGCCTCAAATATTCCTGTGTGCTTCTTGACTCTCTTTGGAGATGTCTCAAAATATCAATCATGAGATGATGTGCTCTTAGCTTGCACTTAATTAGTTCTGTCACTTGAATATTCACTATCTTCTAGAGTCTTGGGTTCCTTTTCAATGACTGTCTTTGACTCTCCTTCCTCATTAATTTTGGAGGTTTCTCTAATCTCTTCTTAGACATAAACAAGACCAGCATATCAGGGCCTCCTCCTTCATAACCCATCTTCTTCATCAAATTTAATCTGATGCATGCAGTATGGTGTTCAAGGATTTCGAAAGAGTCGTCAACATCAATGGAAAAAGGAACTAAACATGGATCATTTACCTCCATTCCAATTTGTGACTCTGAGTCTTCTTCTTGAGACGTCCTCAATTGTTCCTCCCGGTGAGAAGGAGTGGTAGTTGAGGCTTCCAATAAACCTCCTTGGTTCCCTGATGTTTGGATAGCCTCCTCATTCATTTGACATAATGTGCAATCATCCACATCATAATGATCAAATACATAACCGGTGAATTTTCCATGTTCACAAAATGGCCTTCTTTCTACCTCTGATGTGGAGCCTTCTCTCGTTTGATCCTTCATGGATTTTAGCTGAATTCACAACCTCTAGTTCTCCTCTTCTACAGCTTGCAACAATTTATTCAACCCAACATTCTCTTCTTGAAGCATTTGGTTGAGCTCTTCTAGTTCATCGAACCACGACTATTTTTGTGTTCTCTCCATCTGATCTTCAACACCTGCAACCTCTATCAAGCCTTCTTTGATACCAACTTGATCCTATATAGGGGTGATCGTGTTAACAGCCTAAGGTTGGCTATGTGCCACTCCTTAAATTTCGGGTTCTTAAGACCATTTTACTTGAATTTAGATTACATAATAAGGTGGAATTGAATTATTAACTGGCCTACATCCAAATTGAATTATATTTGGATATTCAACTTATTACCTCATGTATGCATTCAATAATAAATTATCGGAATGTGGAGAGCATCATAAGCACATGAAATAAACAAGAACATAAAAAGGAGGGAAGATTCACCACTTGATAACAAATTTCACTCGATGTGGGCTACATCTTCAAGCCTCGCTCCAAATCTAGACCGCTTCATTCTCCTCTTTACATAGATGTCTCTCCTTTACAATTTAAAGAGCCACAGTCTCCTTTTGAAGACAACATCAAGAGGGTGTGCTTTGTGTCAAGAATGGTTGCAATGCATTACAAGTTTCTCTCATAGAAAGAGGCATTCTCCATGGATATGACATGGGAAAATTATTACAAACTTTGTGGAAGAGGAGAAGAAGAAAGAAGACTTTTGTCATCATAAATTCACCAAGATATTTGGATCTGTTGCTCAGAGACAAGGACAATCACTTCCATGATATTGGTATTGAAGCTACAAGACATCTAACTAAAAACTTGGCCAATTTCCATCACAGGTCAAAATGTTTCTCATGCACTAATTGTCTCAGTATACATGCAAGGTTGAATATAAGAGGTTTTTTGCATTAAAAATGAATTTGCTTCCATGTTGCAACTCTCCATGTTGTTGCAAACCTGTAGCGAAACATTTACATGTTGCAATATCTCAAAATAAAAATGAAATCATAAATGAAAGGCTTAAATTGGGATTTTCCTGAAATGACCATGACGATCAGAATCTATGATGCCAAAATGGAGGTCACCAATGGATTCGTGACGCGAAATAGCATAAATTTGACTTTCAAATCATCTCTATTGGGCATTGTCACCTTCAGGCCCTCCTTGGATCCTCTTCCTCGATTTGCATGCCTTCCTGCAATTAATTACAGTGTCTACGACTCATAATTTGTATTGTTGTACAACCCTGGTCGTGATCCCCCTTTTCTCCATACTGGTAAACGTGGCCTTTTTGTTAATTAGCCCGGGACGATATTCCAACCAGGGTCATTGGTCCATTGGCAAGTGAGATTTAATTAAGGCATTTAGTTGGGGCAGGTCCCAGGGTAAATCCCACAAGCCTCCCCTTTTGGCACTTGTTACAACAAATTTTCACATATATTGTTGCCACTATGTAACCATACAATCGCCACCCCTAAAGTTAACCCTAAGGATAAACTTAGCGTTGGTTTTTTATATGACAACACCACGACCTTACCACATTAAATGCATGGTCGGTCCTTTTAGGGTTTATTGGATTTTCCCACTAGGTTTGTGTTGATATTATGGTAGTTGCGGGAGGTATTTACCTCCACATGTAACCCTGATGAGAATAGAATATTTCGGGAAGAAAGAAGAAACCCTAAAGCATTAAACTTAACCCTAGAAGACAAGTCGGCTCAAGGAAATATTTAATATTAAGTATTTAGCCTCCATAATGAGAATTCAGCCCAGATAGCTCAGGAAAACAGTATAAATACAAGTAGCGAGACCTCATTTTGTACACAACAGCTCGCAATTTTAGCAGTGGAGAAATGTAATATACTAGACATAAAAAGTATGCAGAATAGAAATAAAATGCTAGAAATGGTAGAATAACAGTAATATAACCAACATAATCTCCACAATAACACATAAATGATATAAGAACAACAACATAAATAACACTTTGATTCAGAAAGCAATGTTCACGGGCCTCTTCTAGGGGGAAACCTCCAGTCGAGCAGCGCTCTATTACAATAATCTCCAAGCTAGGGTTTTCATACCCTCGACCCTTATTTATACTAAATATGTCTATCAAGAGAAGCATCTAGAGGAAGATCCTTCTAGAAGTGGAAGCTTATATTAGGTCTTCTTACATCTGCCTTATTCTCTTTACTGAAAGGCCTTATTAATATTGACCTTTATTACATCCGAATATATTGCTCTACCTATGTGCGGGTTAGGACCCTAACATGTCCGTCCCCTTAAAAACAACCTTGTCCTCAAGGCTTGAGATGTGGAAATTGCTGCAGAATGGTAGCTGGTTCCCAAGTGGCATCTACTGGAGTTGTATATTTCCATTGGACTAGCACTTCCTTGATGGTTCTCTGACGCAGGCAACGCTCACGCTGGTCCAAAACTGCTTTTGGTTGTAGCCAAATGGATCCTTCTTCAGCTAACTCGGGAAAGTTGGTTTGAATTTGGCACCTAGTTCTAGTCACCTTCTTTAAGCATGAAACATGAAAAACAGGATGTAGCTTCGAATGACTGGGCAGAGCTAACTGATAGGTGACTTGTCCCACACGCTTGAGAACTGTATAAGGACCATA
>SNQJ01S0219606.1:0-15118 GCA_010110895.2 Picea sitchensis
GTAACAGTTGCTGAATCACAGTACTGATTTAGATGCTGAATCACAGTACTGTATATATGCTGAAACACAGTAATAGATGCTGAAACTCAGAAATAGTTGTTGAAACACAGTATTAGTTGCTGAAACACAAAAATAGATGCTGAAACACAGTAATAGATACTGAAGGAGTACAGAATCTAGTGTAGATCACAAGCCTTTAGCTATAGAGGTAGAATGGTGCAGAAAAATAGGCCCGAAAAAACTTGAGGCTAATTTGTAACCGATTCTGTGGCTAGTCCACCCCATTAATACAATCCATAACTGTTTTTGTTAAAAAAAAAGAAAAAAGAAGAGAACAGTACAGAAATTGAAAAGGAAATAGAAAGTCAGAGAAAAGAAGGCAGAAAAGATAAGTATAACGGTAAAATTCAGGGTATGGGTAAGGGTAAATATATAATCCAGGGAAGTCCAACAAAAAAATTCCTTCAAAACACTTGGAAAAGACTAGAGAAGGAAAACAAAAGATATATCAGGAAGCTAAAGTATTAATTAGTGTTCTAGCTAATCTCTATGCCCCATCACCAATGGTGGAATCATTGAAGAAAATGATAGCCGGGAGAGATGAAAATATTAAAGAGCTCAATAATGAACTCTTGCATAACCGAAAGGCACAACATTTTGGATGTGACGCAGAGATACAAATGTTGAAATCCCAAATTGTTGAATTGCAGTAGAAATTGCAGAGTACAATAGTAATTGAGGCAGTGCCAATTTTTTTTGTTGGATTGGAGAAACAATACTTGAGGGAACAAGAKCTTGAGAATGAAGTACAAAAACTCAAGGGTCAATTGGTTGAATTTCGATCCAAACTAAAAACATAAAAGGAGAAACTTG
Organism: Picea sitchensis; assembly: GCA_010110895.2. NCBI lineage: Eukaryota > Viridiplantae > Streptophyta > Pinopsida > Pinales > Pinaceae > Picea > Picea sitchensis. The sequence continues at coordinate 874 of SNQJ01S0219606.1, forward strand.
AAAAGAATCAAAAGGATAATGATGAGAGGTATAAGAAGAATACATACATGTTGAAAAAGAAAGTATAAGAAAAAACAAGATTGCAAAATTATGAAAAGAAAATTAAAGATCTAGAGAAACAATTACAACATGTGCCTACTACAACTACATAAAATTCATAAGCCTATAAAACAATAAAGAGAGGCTCTATAGTTTTTTCTTCATCTCGGGAGCAGGGCTTGCAGAAACCTCCCAAGCATCCTAGGGTAGTTACAAAATAGCATTGGTTTATATACCATGTACTCCATGTAAATACATTTAAATATGTAATATATATCATTATTCTGACATTTTATTAACAATGTATTTTATTTTATGCAGTTAATGACATGTATGATTGTGTATAGTTATTAACATGTATGAATGTATATAGTCACATATAAATGTACGTAATACTTTAAAAATTACTTGAGATTGAGTTATACACATATACACCACCATTCTCATCTTGAGATTTCAATATAACAATGGTAATTGCATAGATTTATCTTTGTTGTAATGAATATGAAACCTATATGTATCAAGTATGAATATGGATTGTAAAACAATAATTGTGCATGCAAATTACAATGCATACACAAGATACAAATGCAACATTTGCCCAATTTCCTCCACAGTGGTAATTTTCATGCCATGACCACTCATAATCCAATATATGGATAAAATATATATAACTAGCACTTAGCACATGCATAAATAGTCTTAAACCCTAAATGTATAAAAGATTGCATATGTATATGCATGCATAGTCTTAAACCATAATATGCAAGAAATCTTGCACAAATACCCTATTGGGTATGTTCATATACAACAACATTCCACAACCACAATATTTCACTTAAGGAATTATTAATCTATCATCTATCACTATAAAGAATTTCAGAATTGTATGTGTAACAATACATATTAGTTCATGCATGTAACCCCAAACCGAAATGTATATTTCACCCTACAAATTATGGGGATCAACAACATATATACAACCTGCATTTTTCCATAACAGGGCATGCATTTTCCTCAATGTCTTGTTTTCATGAAATTCCATAACGATAGTGTGCATAATGTGCATAATTCATCTAAAGATATCAATTTTCCCTAAGATTATGATTTAAGGAAGATATAATGCAAATACTAACACAAGGATTGCAGTCTTCACTCCAGGGTATGTTCAAAATTCATCTACAACAACAATCCACAACCATAGTATTTCATGCGTGTAATCATTAATCTATCATCTATCACTATAAAGAATTTCAGAGTTGCATATGTAACAATACATATTATTTCATACATGTAACCCCAAACCAAAATATATATTTCACCTACACCATCTTAGGACATAACAACATATGTACAACCTTTCTTTTTCCCTAACAAGGCGTGCATTTTCCTCAATGCCCCCTTTTCTTGAAATTTCATAAGGATAGTGTGCATAATGTGCATAATTCATATAACAATATTAATTTCCCTAACGTTATGCTTTCAAGAAGTTATCGTGCAAATCCTAACACAAGGCTTGCATTTTTTACACAAGGGCATGCATTTTACAACATGCCTTATTTTCAAGTAGAAAACAAATAATTTCCATTTTTGAGCATTCATTTTCTTCTTAAGGAATACTTATCTTGTATTAAGGAATGAATTACTCATCTTCCTATATATACATCATCTCATCATACAAAATTCACCATTGTAGATTTTCTACAACTTCTGTGCAACCATGTAGCTTGTAATATTTCATATAATATTGACATATTCATTCTATATTTCATGAAAAGGTCATGAATATTTGTTCATAGAAAACATCCTTTTCAGAGTGTAAATGCACTCCTAATTGTACAAACATGTTAAAACTATTGTTATAATCAAGTTACAACTTAAAAAATAAATTATGGAGGCTTATCCACCTTTGGGCATGCAACTTCGTATAGTCAACTTTAACAAATTTGCCCTTTGGTTTTACAAGGAAAATGTTAGCCTTTATGCACATGAGGTAGGTTTTTGTATGAAACTTCCACTATAAGGAAATATGCAGGTGTATAATCACAAATTACACTTTATTCAAGTTGAACCACTCAATTGGTTCAACATTGAGGCTAGGGCATGCATTTTACTCTAACATTGTTTTCACTTTAGATTTACATGTAATCCCAATCTAGGTGCATGAAAGCAACCTATCTTGTTCTTAAATTGCACTTTAGATGACCTGGGTAAATTTTCCATATATTGAGCTCCATTTTAAAACTTATAAAACATTTTTTGGAGCTAAGCTTGGGCATGCATTTTAATTTGGTCACCTAATATGATTGTGACCTTCCAAATTACAAGGAAAACATTGCCTCTTATGCACAAAAACCCTTTTTAAAATTTCAATTGCAAACTTAACAACATGAATAGGCACAATATGAAAAACCACAACCCCAAAAACATTCACAACTCAAATATAAGCTATTATAAAACCTTCAATTACGTTTTACAAACAAGTTGGGCATTTCTAGGATTTACTAGGTATCTCTTGCCTATTACTACACAAAAGCTTCTTGTATGACTAAAAATGAAAAAATAAGTATATAATCTTATGAAAAATGACTTAACAAATCATTTAAAATTTTAACAACTCAAATTGAATGACTTTTGAGACCTCGGCGTGCATTTTAGTGTAGTCTGGTGTGCATTTTGCACCAAGGAAAAATTTACACCAACGCAAAATTTCCCCTCTTTGTCCTAGAAGACATTTTTTGGTCTTTTTGCAGGGCAAAGGGTTTTAAGTTTCAAATTGGACAAACATAGGTATCGAAAAGGTCATGAATCTTTTTGAATCAAAATCATCCTTATTGAAGTGAAAATGTGCTCCTAATTGTACAAACATGTTAAAATGATTTTAATAATCAATTTAGAACTTAAATATTAAATTATGGAGGATTATCCAACTTTGGGCATGCACTTTCCTATATCCAAATTTAACAAATTGGCCCTTCGGTTTGACAAGGGAATTTTTAGCCTTTATGCACATCGGATAGTTTTTTGTCTAGAACTGCTAATGTATGGCTATATCAAGGTGTAAATTCACAAATTACAAATTATTCAAGTTGAACCACTCAATTTCGGTCAAAATTGAGACAAGGGCGTGCATTTTACTCTAAGGCATTTTTTACTTCAGATTTACATGAAATCTAAAATCTAGGTGCCTAAAATCAACCTCTTTCATTATACGATTTCTCTTTAGATGACATAGGTAGATAGAAAATATAGATATATCCATCATACAACTTATAAAACAATTTTAGGTGCTACATGGAATCTTGGGCGTGCATTTTAATTTCGTCACTTAGTGCAGTTTTGACCGTCCAATTTACAAGGCTAACTTTATCTCTTTTTCACATCAACCGTTTTTAAAATTACAATTGCAAAATTAATAACATGATCAGGTCTAATATGATTAACCACACCCCCCAAAACTTGCACAACTCAAATCTATAGTATAATAAAACCTTGACTTACCTTTTACAAACAAGTTGTGCATTTCTATGATTTTACTAGGCACATGTCACATATTTTTGCACAATAGAGACTTTTATGACTGCAAACAAAAAAATGACTATGCAGGCTTATGTAAAATGGATTTAAAACTCATTTATAGTTTGAATCACTCAAATTGAATGATTTTTCATACATGAGGGTGCATTTTAGTGTAGCCTAGCATGCAATTTGTACCAAGGAAAAATTTACCCTCTTTGTCCTATAGAACAAATTTTGGTATTTTTCCACAGAAAAGGGTTTTAAGTTTCAAATAGCACAAGCAAAGGTATAGACATATGTATAATGTTTTTAATTATAACCACATACCTTCCTCTATCATCAATGAGTTTAAACTTCCAACCCCCAAGCAAACCACTTAGATAGCTAACTATTTTATCCCCATTTGACATTGTCTCTTATAGGAGGAGGATGTTGGGTTTATTCAGATCAATAACCCTTTTCAAGGATCATTTTTTGAAGGGGATTATGTAGCCTCAAGAATTAAATGTTAGATAGATCCTAAAGAACCCTTAATATGGGCATTGCCCACTCTAACAAACCCTTCCATTGTTAACTATTTACCAAACATAACCTCATTCATAGATCTATTTTTTAGCGAAATAAATGGAATTATTCCCTCTTCTTTGCACCCTACTTCCCCTTCCATATTTTAGAACTAACCCCCCTTCAATTTCCACCTCGTATCCATAGCTTATTATTTTCCCATAGGTAGATTCATACATTATTATAAAGGTGCATTAAATTTCTCTTAAAGATTGTAGGAAAAAAATTAAGATCACAAAATGCATCACATATAAGAAAAATACGAGTAAAAATGTAACCGATCTTCCATAAAATTGTCATAATAGTAGGATTTTTACATGCATATAAACATCATACAGTTACATTCTCCCTTACAAAACTGGCTGGAACAGTGAAATACAAATCCTACACCTTTGTTCTCTCTGAAGATTCCTCCTACTATATCTAATTTGACAAGCCTCTTATTTCTTATCACTCTACTTACAACATTTATATCACCTGATTCCCAACAAAAATTCCAAAATGTAGAACATTTTGAGAATGCCTATATATTTATATGACCCTCGTGGGGAAAACCTTGATCCATATGACGGTTACATAATTCGATCATAATTAAATTTACATGTCCTTGAGTGAGTTGTTATATATTGTGATTTTAGAAACATTCCTCTGTGATCTACACTTGACGAAGGGGAGCCATGTGACCCTTGCAGTATTCATCAACTATGAGTCAGAATGCCGACGATGATTGGACTTGTTCATATTACCGACGAACGTCGGGACACCAACATAAAAAATAATGAAATTTTGATAGTTAGTTAGTAATGTCTGACGATATGATCGATTTTATCCATACCATCGAAACTCCCCATCAGACTTCAACACCATATGTAGTAGTGTGTACCACATAAATCAATGTGAACAAGCTACAAAGGGGCCGAGGTCTTCCAAGAATAATATTTTTCAAAACTATTCTGATGATGTTTACCAAGAATACAATAGGCACAAACACCACATCTACAAGAAATGAGAGGAAGACCAGTCACCATATTTTGATTACATAGTTGTTGCAATGAGTGATAGTTTAGATGACCAAACCGCTTATGCCAAAGTTTTCTCAAGTCATTTCTATGAGAAACAAAGAATGATGAAAAGTATGATGACCCAAAGTTGTCAAATTTGTACCACTTGATAATATCATCAACAATTCAATTTGTTAGAACATGATTAGGATCTTTTAAATCCTTGACTGCAACTTGGTGAGGTGAAAACTCCATAGTTTTACCTCCCCCTTAATGAGTGATATTATATATTGATAGAAGGTTGTACGAAAGACTTGGAACACATAATACATCATTGAAATGATGATTATGTACCTGAACTGTTCCAAACCCTGCCTCATTATCTACCATATTTGAATTGTTCCAAACCCTACCTCATTGTAATAAATGCACCATTTTTTCACAATATCAATTAGTGTTATTATGTAAACTCTCTCATGTGATCTATGATGTAACCCTATCTATGGTTTCAACATTTAATGTTTATGGTTATTACATAACATTGTATCTTAGTGATATTTATCCTTGAGCCCTCGCAGTGCATAAGCATTAAGTTACAAAATCAAGAGCATGACATCAATTTATGAGAGGAGAAATACAATTAAAAGGTAGTCATGTTGGACATGGTGTTGGCATTGATGTCAAAGGAGACCAATATGGTCAATATTGGACATAGTGTATGTTGTTTCCATTGATGGAAAGAGGATAAATATGGTCACCGAGAACTTGATTAATGTTTATGTATTCATATCAGTATCCTAGCAAATGTTTATGTTGAATTATGTTACTGACATCCATTCATAGAAGAAGAAATTGAACATAAGTGAAGGGCTTGTTCACTCCATGAATATATCATTGGAATACATTTACATGGAACCTCAAAAAGAAGTTATTGTGCTCTAAATACAAGAAGACAGGGTCAAATATTGTGCTTCAATAGAATACAACAAGTGTCAAGGATATGGTATAAAAATATCAGTAAGTTTCCTTCAAAGAACCTCATGTATCATTCACCTCGCATATTTTCTAGGGAGGTTGTGCCATGTCGACTAATTGGGCATGTTATGCACAAAACCCATGTCATAGAATTTTAAAATTCGTTTCCGTCACTCCATAATATTCGTATTAAAATCACTATCTGATATGGATGCCTTTTTAAATTAAAATCAATTAATAAACAAAAAAGGCAACATTTTTGTTAATTAAATGAAGAGGTGCAATGTTTTATTATTAAAAAGCCACATTGTTTCAATATCCTATACCTCTTTAGAGACTGTATAAAGAAAGAAAAATGGTAAGAAGGAAAGTGTCTTTGTAGTCTACATCAGAAGATCAAAAGAAGAATCGGAGTCCAAAAAAGAAAGTGTAAACATTTTATGCAGTGAGGGTGGTAGGGAGGAGCTCGGGAGGATTTCAATCCTCTGCAGGTTAAATCATGTTTCACAAGGTATTTGGTTCTTCCTAGAGTGGGTTCTCTGAAACAAGGGAGTTGGTGCTTCCTAGAGTTGGTGCTCTAAAACCGGGGGATTGGTGTCTCGTTGAGTTGGTTCTTAGAAGAAGAGAGATTGGTGTCTCTCACACAATTGTAACTTGTACTTGTACTTGTTATATTTAAATTTATATTTTCAATACATTCTTGTTGATCAATTGTTATGATTAATTAATTTGCTAATAAATAATTGTTAACATTTTAAAAGAAGAAACACTATTGATTCATCCCCCCCTCAGTATTGGCCAATGTTTCAACAATTCATTGTATTGAAAAGGGAGCCACCATATGCAATTGAAATTGGCCATATTAATTTTTCTCTAGCCACCATCTGTTATAAAGAAGAGAACCATAGACATTGTAAACAACAAATCCACCAAAGAAATTTGATGCCTCAAATTCGCTAGAGTTTTTGTATCAATTAGGAACTACCCAACATCCTAGCCACCACATGAAAGATAAAAAAAAAGTTTGTCCATTGTACCATTTTTATCCACCATCAAATATTTTATTGTATTCCATCATCATCATATGATATCTATATTCCTACTATTTTAATTAATTCGTGCAGTCGTCATACAAATTCTAGTCAACTGCCAAAACCAAAGCAGCCACCATTGTACAAAATTTGCAACATGTATCCATCAGTATAATCACCTCCATATGAAAATCATACAACCACATCCAATCACCGTACAATACAAATGGAAGAAGAAATCATATCCCTTTACATGTTTGTAGATCAAATAATTTTAGCAATAGAGAACTTCGGCTCAATACCTTCAATAAATGTTTGAAAGAGTTGTTTCTCATCCCAAGGATGACAGAAGGTATTATATTTCCATTTTCAAAGAGGGAGGGTTTAAAACAATAATAAATATTTCAAGTTTGTTCTATGCCTATTCATCTTTCCAAATATAGTGACTTTCTACAAATTCATAAAAATGTTCATCATGTGGAATAATTAAATTTGATGAGCGTGAAGGCCACTTTGGACATACTTGCATTGTCTAAATTGATTCAAGCTGAAAATGAAGAATAATATGTGTTTTATGAACCTTATTTTGATAAATAAGGATCCTATTAGTTATGGGATGGATTTTGGTGGTATAATAATGAATAATCTGATAAATGTCAATGGGAAGAACTCTCATAATGCAATTACTACTAATACAAGTTCTAATTCTAAAGAGGGTTTTAGTTAGAGATCTATGATGATGGCTCACACAATCCATGCTCCTATATTTATCAAAGGAGATGTAGCCATCATTTTATATCCACCAAATGCTGACAGTGATGATGATCCTATTGAAGAACACCACATTTTTTTCATTTTAAGAAGCCTACGCTTTGAAGACAAGAAGGGATCTAATGTAGAGAAAGATCAATATTGGTTTCTCATATGGTTAGGGAATTTATGTGTAGTGTCCCTAATCCATAACCCTTTATAATTATACATATAGGTTGTTGAGCCGATTGGTACCAAGTGTAATTTTAATGTACATTTAGGAAGGTGAGCCAAGGACACCTAGTTTTAGTGTTGTGCGCATCAGAGTAGTGTGCGGATACGTGTTAACAAAGACAAGGTGTTCACACTATATGTGTTAACAAAGACAAGGTGTGCACATATCATTGTGTTGTGTTCACTTGAGTTAGTGCACGAGAATGAATTTTTATGTTTTGAGGTTAGAGATATTGTGTGATTATGAGGTGGGTAAGCCCGAAATCCGATAGGCCAATGTGCTTATCCATGTAAATTTAATCATGATTATTAATATAATATTACATCATTTCACACTGACTAACTCAGACGAAAAGAGATACGAGGCCTACTCCACCAGAAAAGGGAAAAGGGGGGTGAGTTGTAATTCTTGGTGTTACACACCAAATTCCCACACTACTAAGTGTGGATTTGTCACACTTTAGTGAGGGAGTGTTTTTCATAATACCTAGACATGTTAGGAGATAAATTTATCATATGAATATCAAAATACTATGTGCACATATATTATTCATTATTATTCAAAAAAATGAAATTAATTTAGTATGAGAGTCCACCTCACATTTAGTTTCCTAATCTCAAGGAGAAGTTGAGAGTCTCATGGATGGTTGAGATATTTTCTCAAACCAAAATCCTAATTTGATGGATCTTGAGATATATTTACTCCTTAAAATCCTCGAGAGATATTTTTTCCCTAAAACTCTTAAAGATCCGAATTTAGTGGATCTAGTGACTGGTATTCTCCATGGTGGTTAAGCCTCCAAATCCTATATATTGAGGGAATTCCAAGGTGAAGGGGGCAGGAATCCATTTGAAGCATCATCATTTTGATCTCAAGGCATTCATGCAAGGGATGAATAGAAGGAGCATTGGAGGAAGCTTGCTCAACATCACATGATTGTAATTGTTGTCCATTGTTTCTCGTGTATATATGCGTGGCCTATTCCCAAAATTTTGTATAATTTAGTTTACATATGAATTTTTATGCTTGTTTTATTTAGTTATATTTTATTTCATCTAACTTTGTGCAAGTAGTATAAGAGGAAAATTGTTTTGTGCAAGTGCAGGAAGATTGTGATCAAGCTAGGAATGGATCCAACGCTGGAGCAACAAGGAGCAACGAGGACAACCTTTGAAAAAGGTGCACTCTTATTTTATTTTCCTTCTTCTCATTTTCATGTGTGAATAGACTGGAGAAAGGGATGTTAGTGTCCACTTTATCTATTATGTCTTAGCTGAAGGAAACTCGACTAAGGAAAGACTAACTTGTCCGCAGTGTAATATTTCTCACAACACAAATTGGCAACTCCACTGGGGACGATTGTTTCCTCAATTTTAGACTTTTGTTTCTTATGATTTCTTGATGAATGATTGGTTTTTGAATTATTTTTTCTTTTCACCATCATTGAATATATTAAAAAATCTTGATTAGCTTCATGTTGAGTCTGGGGTAATTTTGATTTGTCCTAGAGCACTTTTCAGTAGTGACACTCACCCTTAGTTCCTTACAGAGTGCCATTGATACTCCCTGACAATGTATTTTGGAGTGTCACTCTTGCATTAACACTCTATCCTCTTAGTGACACGAGCATTTTGAGGGGTAAAAATTCCTTAACCCTCGACAATAGGAATCATGCCCAAAGACCATGCCGAATTAGACTCTTCCATGTTTCGGGTAGCTTGATTCTCCAGATGAAAATTTTGACAAGTTTCGATGGGATTTAATATTTTATCAAGGAGGTCTTAATATATATATATATTTTTGTTCCTTTACAAGTTTTTTTTATTAATAGTTTACTACCTAAATTCTTAAGAAGGCTGGGCTTAGGCTAACCTCTTACCAACAACATGTAGATGACATTTCTCTATAACCAATATCAAAACATTAATAGTTATTTATTTCTTAATCAACAAACCTCATCTAAGAAAGGGAGATATATGTAGGAACGACAATTAACCAAAAATAATTCAAGTTATTGTATAAAAATTTTTATAAAACAGTCACATTCATGCCAAGGTATATTCAACAACTGCAAATTTTCAAGATATCTTTAAAACATAATTATTGTCTTACTGAAACACTTGCAGTAGCTAACAACAATGCAGAACAATCCACAAATTGAGTTACTCCACCAGATTTGGAAAAAATTGTCTTTGGATCTATATGAGCTTCAAAATTAATCTTCAAAACATAGTTCAATGTCTAAAATCCACTATTACAAAACCATTAACCCTTCAAAGTGAGGCCGATCTCTTTATTTATATCATCATGCAAACAACAACTCTATAATGATAGTTAAACAAAAGAGAATAAAAAACAAACTAGCTCAGATCTCCTTGGAAACTAACAGTGAGCTTTAGTTAAATCATGGGGGTTCTCCTGTCATATTTGGACCATTTGGAAAAAATATCTTTGCAAGTGTGTAGATATGGAAATTAGTGCTGGTCCATCGGCATGCTAATCTTGTCCCTCATTTCCATTACCTGGTCTTTGAATCTATCAATATATGAGCATAGATGTTGTAGAATCCACGTTATCCCTATCGGCCCATCGACGAGGCGTTTGATATGTCCTTTTTTGAGCCTATGAATATCCCAAACCTTAGCTTCAATTTCATCATCAAGTTCGTCAAAATGTCGATCTATGACGCATAAATCAACAAAGTCATCGGGCGGGATGAATACTGGAAGGTGAAGCTTTGTCATCTTTTGATTGATGTGGTCCCAATGTTTGAGACATTTTTCCCATCTCTCTTTCATTTTCAGTCGTAGTGATTTTACTAGTTGGAACCAATACTCTGCGACTATCCTAAATCTATCTATACTCTCCTCTACAAGCATCCTAATGCCATTTTCTTCTTCACCCCTGCCTTTATGGATTTCTTTGATGTAGTTGATTTTTTCTATTACCTATTGATCCTTCTCGGACTATATCATCATTTCCTTATGTGCTACGAGAGCCAGTAAGGTTTCTTCTTGAAAGCCAATGATATTTTTCATAAATATCTTCCTACTTGATTTAAATTGGCCATAGATTTCTTTGAATTCAGTCTTCATGAATACCACTTCCTTGGTGGTGTATTGATAGTATTCTACTTGGTGTCTAAGATGCAATAATTCTTCCCTCATGGAATCAAATTCTCATTCATCATGTATTTCCCTTTCAATGGTAGCACTAGATATAGCCATACCTTCCCCTAATAGCTCACTTACTCTGGATTTTCCTACATCCAGTAGTGCTTCTTCGGTGGTGATAATTAATGCACTCTCCAAAGTGATTATCCTCTTATTTCTAGTCCTCTTCACCACCAATTGTTTTTTCATGTCATAAGCGATGGCATGAACATCGACCATTTTGTATATAGGCTCTAGGATCGGTTGATCTCCCCATGTGAGAGAATTTCCTAGGATGCTTGGGGTGTGAAAGTGTTCAAGTGTCTCCTCATTTCCTTTGTTGGCTTTTGGCTCCTGATGATCAATTCCTTTACCTTGTTCYAGGGATGATTTTAAGGATGGAAAATTATTTCAAAATGTATAAACCTTGGAGAATCTTACTAATCTTTCATATGCCAACTATAACTGTTTGGCGATATTTTTGTAAAAATATTCAAATTTCTAAGGATTTAATATAGTTTGTATAAAATTTTGGCGATTTTTAAGGTAAAATAATATTATCCTATAGAATTTGGGCGAATCATTTCTAGAATAGTGAATCTTTTTTTGGGAAAAACCATGGAAAATTAGCCCATGAGCAAAATTTATCCCCTAAAATCATCCCTAGGCTTGTTCCTGTGTCATCTAATCTTCCCAAGAGACTCCTGTTGATACTGTATTTTCCCCAAAATGTGAATCTCTTATTTTTTATGTGCATGGGGAATTTCCCATGATCTTTGTTGTTGTATCTTCAACTAAGGCTGCCAACTTTGAGATAATAGAGTTTGTTGAAATCCTTGTAGATATTTCTTTGAGTTATCCACTACCTTATGGTTTAACATCCTCTTCTCTTTTGATGGAGCTTCCTCCTTTTGATCCTTTAAAATCTAGACCTCCTTGTTCCTTCAAAGGCTAAGAGGGCCATTCTCGGGTGGTATTCTCACCTCCAGCTACAGCTGGATCTGTTTCGGTATCCATATTTTTTGGCCCATGGCATGGTTGAAATCCTAATACCTATATTACTACTTCATTTGTAATGAGAACTACAACATGGGCTTCCTCCATGTAATTGTCATATATAGTGACAAGGTATGTGATTACATGAGTTACTTTCTCCAAGGTGACAGGGATTGTTGATATTAAAGGGACTGGCCCCATCCCTGGTTCTTCTACTTTGGTTTTATCTGATTTTTGTTGCTCATGATCTCCTTCTACCGAGGTATTACAAGGGGTGACTAGTTCTCCAATTCCTCTGAATGTGACCAACATAATTACCATGATCATTCCTTTTGGCACTATCCTAGTGCTTCCATGCATCTGCATCATTCTCTCAGCTTCATCCAAGAGAATTTTCACTTTAGACATGTCCCCTATCTGGGCTTCACCTTCATGTTGGGCTTGTGTTGTCTCTGTTGGCCCGAAAGTCTATTATAGGAAGTCCAATTGTTCATTCCTGGGCATGGCCATGAACTTAAATAGTTTTGGTTTTTCTTTTCTCTGTAAGACTTCATCCCAACTCAAAGAATTCTCTATAAAGAGATCTCATTTAAAATAATCATGTGGGTAGGGCTAATTCAACACCACTTGATTAGAGTGTTCAACCATTATTTTCTTAGGATCATGCCTCATGTACCTTCCGATGATGAACCTACACTCTATTTGGCTTTGAGCTTCCTGTCTTGCCTAAGTGGTATCCTTCACAAAGTGGTAACCCATGTAGAACCCATAGGGAATGCATGCCATTTTCTTGTCTTTCACTAAGGATGCATTGAATCCCTGTGGTATATTTTGGTAGTATATTTCTCCTAACACTAGTTTATCAGGAAAATGCAAGTGTGGCACCTTGAGAGCTCCAAAAATCTTGATATATGTGTTTCTTTCCTCCAAACACCAATGCGCAATATTAGATATTACCCTCCTTGCTACTTCTGAGAGTCTTGGACAATCATACTTAAATATCAGGAAATTCACTCGAGTTATGAAACCATTGCAAATAAAATCCATTGATCTTTTGTACCTATTCTTCCATAATATGCCAAAATAAGTGTGTATAGGTACTTCAGAGATATGCTAGATAAGTCTTAGACCAAGGAAAACACTCCTAACACATATTTCATCTAAGAGATAGGTTACCATGTAGAATGCACGGGCTTCTTTGGGTTTAGTGTTCCATGCCTCCTCTATCCGGGTACTTAATTTCTTCGAGATGATAACCCCCTGGTTGAAAGTCTTACCAGATGTAGTGATTGTATGATCCAATGAAATCCACTCCTCAAATAAACTGGAGAAATCCTCTTCTCCATATAGGCGATGGATTAAGACCATTAGAAAAATGTAGGGTTCCTAGAGGTTCACTATACTATACCACCCTGAGGCCCGATTCACAAATTTTTTATCCTCCCTCCACCAAGATGCTCACAGTTGACTGGTATCATGGCGCTCATAGAATTCCACAAGAAATTATTTTTTTAACTTGACTTCAACATCCTTGATTTTGTAGTAAGCACTCACTTCTATTGGCAAGAAAACACCTATGCATTCCTCGTCTTTTTTATTAGATAGAAATTTCTCTGCATTAGCATATTGAATGATCCACTATAACAGTTCAACACATGGAAAAATGGGTGTCCTCACCGCTACCATATATAACAAAGACTGTTTAATGTTCTGGAAGACTAGGTCATCTAACCCCCTCACCTCTGGGTCACTATGAGGCGTGAATTATGGGAAATATTCGTAATAGAATTTGTTATATAGGTCCATCCAAGAAGGCATAATTACCTTAGAAATAGTTCCATTGTTTGTGTCTTTGAATAATGGGGGCAAGTGATGGGTGTTATATATGCACTAAAAACACACTAAAAACCCTCAATTAAATTGTCACTCAGGGTAAGTAAACTTAGAGTTGTAACAAAATATATGCCAAAGGTAGAAGGGTTG
>SNQJ01S0219607.1:0-14817 GCA_010110895.2 Picea sitchensis
ATCCATCTTCATCTATGCATTCTCATCAAGGACAATACATATTATATTACATAAATCATCAGTCAATCAATCCTTTGACATCAATCAATCACTTGACATCAATTAATCAAACCATTGGCATCAATGACAACATGATCCAACAGAAGAAAACCCCACCAATCATCCTATCTTTGCACTTGTCTGATTTGGGGTCTAGTTTATTGCAGATCATTGAGACTCTTGAAGCCCCTTTCCAAATCAGAAAGTAACCCATATTTAATCATGATATATCTCCTCCAACCACCTTTGTTTGGAAAATGTTCTTCGACGGAGCTTCTTCTAGCGAAGGCGTTGGCGCTGGAGTGGTTCTTGTGTCCCCTTGGCAGGAAACCATATCCCTGTCATACAAGCTGGAATTTGAAGCTACCAATAATGTGGCAGAATATGAAGCTCTTGTTCTGGGTATGAGGGTTGCAAAGGAAAAAGGAATTGAGGAGGTAGCAGTGTTCAGAGATGCTGAGTTGATAATCCAGTGTAACACCATGTTTCCCCCAGTCTATAAAAATAACTATACTGGCCAAGTATTGTGGCAAACTTAGAAATGTGAATGTGTGATGTGAATGGACCTTGTGAAAAAGGTCGATGAATGTGAATCATATTATGAATATATATATTACATGACTGTTGAGAGGGGATATGCTGAAAAAGAGACCACGATGGCAGGAGAAAGGTGGTGGAAGGCACCTGGAATGGTGGCGTTAACTTCCACCGAAACCAATACCGTATTTGGACTTCATTGGCCCGGAGAACTAAGAGAGGCTCATTGGCCCCGAATTAAATGACTCGTCAGGTTGGTAGGTAAAGGGCTCCTCATGAGTAATGAGGGATGGGGGTGAACCGCCCATCCATAGAGTCCTCAGACCTGACCACTGTGAGGAGAATCGTGCCACACGCAACCTCGTTGAACAGAGAAAAGGGAGGAAGTGTGGGTGATCAAGGAGAGACGTGAGGGAAGGAAAGAAGGAGAAATCTGGAAAAATATAGAGTGAGTGATAGCGGAGAAGAAGGAAAGTAACATTCGTTCTCGGTCACTGACAAATAGAGACGCAGTCTCGTAGCATCGTGGTCTCAGCTCAGGGGTGGCTAGTGGTAAATACGTTGGGAGTCGTTGAGCCTACGGTTGGGTGGAAACGAGCACCCCTCTCAGCAGTTGCAATCACACCTGGTGTTATTTCTGATAAGTGTTTTATATCATGTATCTTGAAGTTTATATGCTGATATATATGTTCATAGTCTGTGAAATTTATGATTGGTTTGAGCATAAGACTGTCTGTGTGGTGTTTTGACCAGAAATGGTGGTTGCATGCTTATAATGGAAAGACCACGTATGGCTTATGTTTTACGAATTGATATTTATATGCTTACCGATCTAAGTCAGACTTCAAGTCTGCTCTCAGGAGATTGTTCCTGTGTTTGTCCTACTTGATGCCTTGGATAGATTTCCTCCGGAAGGCATCCTTTTGAGACCACTCCCTTACCTTAGAGAAGACCTTCCAGTCTGGTCTTCAAAACCTGGTGTAAATTACCTGAGGACATGAAGAAGGATGTTAGAGGTTAAGTCTCAAAACCTTGTACGAGGGAGAACGGTCCTCGTAGACCTCAACATTTCGGTGTTTCGGCACTTGGAGTATCTAGGTGCGAGTTTTCTTGCACTCGCGAGTCCTGAAACCCCGATCTGCGAAATCTTGAAACAGGAGCATGTGGATAAGAATCGATTGACGGACGAGATCCCGTCGAAAGATCTGTGGTCATTCACAACCGTTAGATTGGAGGAAGAGACGATGGCATTAAATGCCTTAACCCCTTTTCCTTTATCTTCGTGAGTAGCGAAGAAATCGGGACTGTAGATCCCCAAGGTCCATGGGAGTATCTGGATCGATGGTTTTTCCACGTCTAGGGAGCAGTGGGAGAGTGCAGAGTGCGGGATAGATCTGAACCGTCAAATCCAAGTTAGAAAACCTGACAGCCGTTGGATCTGTCAGGAGATGCATGAGGGTTAAGCCCTCGTGAACAGAGGCGAAAAGTCCCAAAGGAGTTGGTATCGGGATCTCGGCATTGGGGAGTTCAGGGGTCCTGAGGACGAAGGTCTGGACATTCGACATCAGAAGTTCCAAATTTGCGAAAGGATCAGAGTCATCCGTCTGCGGAAGGACACGTGTCGTGAGATCATCCACCTCGGAGACTCGATCATCAGGACTCACAGAGGTGAGCATCTAGACTTTGCGAGTTGCGAAGTCATGGAAGAATTTGAGCCATCCGTTGGAAGGAGGACACATGTCATGAGATCCTCTCTATTGAGGATTCAAACATTGGGAGTTAGAGGAGGAAGTCTCTTGACTTCGCGAGTGGAAAAGTCACGAGAAGATCATAACCGTCTATCTGAGGAGGACAGGTGGCAGAGATCGAGAGATCTTGCTAACTCGGAGGTTCGCAAGGTGAGAGCCCAAGAGTTGGGTGCTCCAAGTCGTGAGTGGCGAAATCGCGAGGAGCAAGGATCACCATTGGATCCAGGTCACAAGAGGACCATTGGATCAGAGCCTCATNGAGTTCAGGGGTCCTGAGGACGAAGGTCTGGACATTCGACATCAGAAGTTCCGAATTTGCGAAAGGATCGGAGTCGTCCGTCTGTGGAAGGAAACATGTCGCGAGATCATCCACCTCGGAGACTCGAGCATCAGGACTCACAGAGGTGAGCGTCTAGACTTTGCGAGTTGCGAAGTCATGGAAGAATCTGAGCCATCCGTTGGAAGGAGGACACATGTCATGAGATCCTCTCTATTGAGGATTCAAACATCGGGAGTCAGAGGAGGAAGTCTCTTGACTTCGCTAGTGGCAAAGTCACGAGAAGATCAGAACCGTCTATCTGAGGAGGACAGGTGGCAGAGATCGAGAGATATTGCGAACTTGGAGGTTCGCAAGGTGACAGCCCAAGAGTTGGGTGCTCCAAGTCGTGAGTGGCGAAATCGCGAGGAGCAAGGATCACCGTTGGATCCAGGTCACGAGAGGACCGTTGGATCAAAGCCTCATTGTGCATATCGTGCATTCGGAGGTTGAGAGGACCTCTTCTCAACATCATAAGTCATGAAGTGCCAAAAGCCGGGCATGAAGGAACACGTGGCAGAACCACAAGTGGGGTCTGTATGATTGACAGGCGGACACGCGTCGCCTGGAGAAAGGAGTCAACACTCCGTTGACTTCTTGCATCTTGGGGATTCGAGGGATAAGAGCATGAGTGCTCAACCTTTTGACTTGCGAAGTTGCGAAGTTGCGATGGGAGCTAGCGCTTAGCCTAGCCGTTGGTCATGCAAAAAGGGTGCTGACAGAAGGGAGCTATACCCATTACGTGATTTCATATATCGTGAATTTGGGAAGGAAGAGTCCATCGGGATTTCGCAAATCGGGAATTCGAGAGTCCCGTTGATAAGAGGTTGGGCTCTCATATTCATAAATCCCGAAAGAGATAGGATGAAGGTCTTATGAGGAATGGTCACTTGGATTAGGGCATAGCCAGGAGGGTTAATGTGACAAAGGCCATTCCGGGGAAATCGGAAGTCGAGAATTCGGAAGTCCCGTTGACAAGAGGTCGGGCTCTCGTATTGATAAGTCCTGAAGGGAATAAGACTGTGGTCTTATGAGAAGTAGTCATATGGACCAAGGCATAGCCCAAAGGGCTATTTCCTGATCGAAGCCTCTTCGACATTTCGACATTCCGGGGTTTGCAGAGTCGAAAGACTTGACTCACTTATACCGCTGAGTCGTGAAATGTGAAAAGACGCCTAGTTGTTTGGCATGTGATCATGATCAACGATCACACGGAGGTGGGAAAAAGGGAAAATCCAGCCTGTGCTAAGCCCCGTAGGATTTCGGGGAGTCTGTCCCTCGAGAAAAGGTGAAAAATTTATTATGCCACAGCGGGTGTGTTACATCCAGCAAATCAGGAATGCTTATCGGGCTAAGCATCCTTGGCTCAGGAGTTACAGAAGTGAGGTGTGGGACCTGATTGATAATTTCTTCTCGGCTTTCAACATTTGCTTTATTCCAAGAGAGGAGAATACTTTGGTCGATTCCTTATCTATCTCAGCTAGTCTGTTTAGGATCCCTCTGCCACCTAAGATCAAATATGGGGTTGAGAGAAGATATAGGCCATATGTTCTGGACAATATCAAGCATTGGAAGGTATTCGAAGACGATCTTGAAATAAAAAAAAATCTCCAGTATGTCGATGAATTTTCTGCATTACACATTGATCAGGATCCTGATCTCGAAAGTCACCCTCACCCTGAGGTATTTTTAAATGAAATTTGTAATCACCATATTATTCATCTGCCTAGCAATCACATTCCGAAGGGACTAGTCCCTTTAGAAAGACTGTTTTATGGGAATGATGTGGCGGTAAAGGGTAGGGTTTCAAATGAAGATGTTGATACAACTGAATGCAACATTGGCACACAGGAGGAGCCTAAGTTTGTCAAGTTGTCAAGTAGCCTGTCCAAAGAACAGAGGGCCGGATATACTGAGTTATTAAGAGAATTTGTTGATGTGTTTGCATGGACCTATGAAGACCTCAAGACATATGACACATCTGTCATTGAACACAAGATCCCACTGAAGGAAGAGGCTAAGCCATTCAGGCAGAAGCTGAGACACATAAATCCCATGTTGTTTCCTGTCATGGAGAGAGAAGTGAAGAAGTTGTTAGATTCCCAAATCATTGTTCCCTTGAGATATTATGAATGGGTGGCCAATTTGATCCCGGTGAGGAAGAAAAGTGGAGAAATCAGGCTCTGCGTCGATTTCAGGAACCTGAACAAGAGCTCAAAGAAAGACAACTATCCCTTTCCCAACATGGAACACATATTGCAAAGGGTAACTGATGCATCTAGGATATCCATGATTGATGGTTTTTCTTGCTATAATCAGATATCAGTCATGCCTGAGGACAAAGAAAAAATAGCCTTCACTACTCCTTGGGGCACATTCATGTATGCCAAAATGTCTTTTGGATTAATGAATGCAGGAGCAACATTTCAGCGAACCATGGATATAGCCTTCATCGAGGAGAAAGATCAGTTTGTGGTGGTCTATCTAGATGACATCACGGTCTTCTCTAGGTTTGATAAAGAGCATTGTTGTCACTTGAGGAAAGTTTTCTTGAAATGTCATAGGTTTGGCCTTTCCTTAAATCCCAAGAAATCTTTGTTTTCTATGAAGGAGGGGAAGTTGTTAGGCCATATAGTATCAACAGAGGGAGTGAGAATTGATCCCAGCAGGGTAGAGGCAATTCAGACCCTGTCACTTCCCAGGTCTAGAAAGGAAGTCCAGGATTTTTTAGGGAAGATTAACTTTCTAAGGCAGTTCGTCTCAAATTTTGCTGAGTTGGTGAAACACATCACAACCATGCTCGGAAAAGGAAATGAAGTAAAATGGACTGATGAAACCAGGGAATATTTTGTCCAAATAAAGAAGGCATTGACTGAGGCACCTGTGCTGATCAGTCCTGATTATTCCAAGGATTTCCTAATTTTTTCTTTTGCTTCTTTTGATATAGTAGCAGCAGTCTTATTGCAGAAAAATGAGGAAGGGAGAGAGAAACCTATTTCCTTCTTCAGTAAGACATTGAGAGATGCAGAAATCAGGTACGAGATCATGGAGAAGCAGGCCTATGCCTTGGTGAAATCTCTCAAATCTTTCGGAGTCTATGTCTTGCACTCAAGAGTGATTGCATACGTTCCTTCAGCCTCTGTGAAGGACATCCTTATACAGCCTGACATAGATGGAAGAAGAGGTAAATGGATTGCCAAGATCCTCGAGTTTGACCCGGAGATAAAGCCCACCAAGTTGGTAAAAGGGCAGGGTTTAGTTAAGCTACTGGCTGAATCCAATTGCAAGGCCTTGGAGGTTAGCTTCATCAACGCTTGCTTAGAAAATCAACAAGCTGAGTTGTCCAGCCAAAGCTCTCAGGGTGACTTATCACTACCAGAATGCAACTGGTACAGAGACATTTTGTACTTTCTGCAAGAATTAAAGCCTCCTGATGAAATGGGAAAAAGAAAGGCAAGAGATTTAAAGCTCAAGGTGGTCAAATATTTCCTTATTGACCATGTCTTGTACTGGAGAGACCCTCTAGGAGTGTTTCTGAGGTGTCTTAATCCATAGGAAGCCCAGAAAGTTATGTTTGATTTCCACAACGACCTTTGTGGAGGGCATCATTTATGGAAGACCACAGCCCACAAAATTCTCAGGGTTGGGTACTACTAGCCCACCTTATTCACTGATGTTTGCAGAGAAGTCAGAGCTTGCATCAAATKCCAAAGGTTCTCARGGAAGCAGYAGCTCAAATCTCTGCCACTAAAGCYTGTAGTAGCTTCAACACCCTTTCAACAGTGGGGGTTGGACTTCATTGGGGAAATTCATCCTCCTTCAAGTGGCCARCATAGATGGATCCTGACTGCAACAAACTATTTCACCAAGTGGATAGAAGYTGGCCCCACCAYGAATGTTTCKCACAAAGTAATTATCAGCTTCTTGGAGGATATCATAGYCAGATTTGGCTRTCCCAGCAGAATTGTCACTGATAATGCTGCTTMTTTCAAGTCTGAGCAACTGGTTAAGTTCTGTGAGTCRTTCGAGATTTCACTAATTCACTCCACTCCCTATTATCCTCAAGGAAATGGACTGGCAGAATCTTCCAATAAAATCTTAATCAAGCTCATTAAAAGATTATTGGAAGACAATAAGAGGGCCTGGGATTCAAAGCTCAAATTCTCTCTATGGGCCGATCGAGTGACAACAAAGAAGTCCCTGGGCACCTCACCTTTTCAACTTGTTTATGGGACTAAGGTTGTTTTTCCCACTCAGCTCGCTTTACCTATGGCAAAATTCTTTCAGAATCATGAAGGAGAGTCAGACCATATGGTCAGAAGAATTCATCAAATGGTGGAAGTGCAACAGATTAGGGAACATGCAATGGACAGAGCTTACAATCACCAGCAGAAGATTAAGCATGCCTTTGACAGGAAGGTCAGGAAGAAGGAATTCGAACTGGGTGATTTGGTGCTTAAGTGGGATGCACCCAGGAAGGAGAGGGGTAAACATAGCAAGTTTGATTCCCTCTGGATGGGGCCCTTCAAAATCTCCGAAGTATTCTTAAATAACACATACAGTTTGCAGGATTTGGAGGGTGAAGAAGTTTTTAACGACCCAATAAATGGGCATTTCCTGAAGAAATGTTTTGTTTGAGCCTTAGACGGCTCCTCTGTTTTTTGTAAATATTGTTTTTCTGTTTATTTTAGGCTTAATAAATGACTCTGTATCCAAACAGGAAGGAACTGGAACTGCAAATGAGTCCTTAGAGAATCACAAGGACGACTCTATCCCCCATGGAGCCTGATGTTATCACCAATTCCTGTAAAGGAGGTGTTTTCCTAAGAGACGGGCCCCTTTGGGGTGGAAAAATGAAAAGAAATGGGGTAAGAACCCTCTTACCCTAAGTTGGATCACAAAATGCACGTTTCGTTAAGTGGCAGGCAAATCTGGGTGGCCAGAATCTACGCGCCTAGATCTGCGACCAGGGTTCCATTCCAGACCCCCTTCGTCATTCTACCTTTAACAAAGGGGGGGGGTTCCAGAATTGAGCACGCAGGTTTCGACGGCTTAAATCGGGGCACTCAGTTCTACGGACAAGATTGGATTCCGGACCCCCTTTTCCTTTTTGCCTTTAATAAGGGGGGGGGTCTAGAATGGGCGACTTTGTGTGGGTCCCCCTATCATCTCCTCACGATTGCTTCCACCTTTCATCTTCCGCCATCTGTCTTCCACTCCTTATCTCACCTCCACTCAGTGCCATCCTAGCCCACCTTATTCTTGTTTCGACCTCTTGCCTTCTGACACCTGTCCCTCTCCTTTTTGCATCGCTCCATCATAAGCAACGCATCCTCCCTCGACCAATCATGTCCCGTCACCTCCTCATCCATTGTTTCCCCTCATCCCTGCCTAGTCACCGCTCATCCACCAATTCCAACCATGTGCCCCAGTCTTCGCACCGACCTCCATGCCTTATCATTAGGTCATTCATCCGATCCAGGTGGCAACGTGAGAGGGCCTCCACGTCCCAAGAGTGCAGAGTTGACCGGGTCGTTCCCAATCCCAAGGAAGCAGTTATTGAGGTGGTTGGTGGTCGTTAGACATCGTCTCCACCATAAATGGAAAGTCCAGAAAGGGACCTGAGACAGGTCAATTCTTTTGCAGGGTTGCCAGGAGCTTGATCGCGTCTAACACGAGCGCACGACCATCCATAGACTGCAAGTGCAGTCTGCTAGTAAACATGCAGACGTAATGTTTTTAATGATAAGTCTCGGTTTTGCTGATGTTATTGGATTGGGTATATGTAGGCACTTTTTCCATTTTTGTAATTTATCGATGGTAGAGCTAAGATCCCAACTGTAAAGCTTTAACAAAGCCTCTGGTTCTCTGGTTATACAATGATATTTTGAGACTTCTTGTTTAATGGCAGCCAACCTCCTCCTTTCCTTGTTCCTCTAAATCTGAAAGCCCAGGTATGGATGATCCAGTCGGGTGTTGCTGTAACTATATGATGTATGTTTGATTGTATTAGTTCCACAAGGTTTGAGGTTTACTTTGAAGTTTCTCTGGTCTGAGAGGATCTCATATCTGAGACTTTTCCCCTTTATTTTCTTTCACTTACTCACCATTATACAAACTTGTTGGCTCAAGTTGAATCAAGACCTCGCATGTCCTTGTTGTTCCAACTCAGTTTTATGAGTGAGCGATATTGTCCTGAGTTTACTTCCATTCGATCACCCCCCCCCTCCCCTTTTTAACAAATCGTGACATAAACTGATGGGCGTCAGGCTCTACTTCTGCTGCAATCCAGGAGTGACTTCTGATGCCAACACTATCATTAATCTAAACAATGAAATATGTTTGATATTTGTAAGATATTAAGTGTTGACAAAAGGATTTTTGAGCTAAGGCTCAGAGACCCAATTGAGTAGGGTACATGGCTTTGTCCTCGAATGATCAATGCTCGGTCTCTGGGAGTTGAAGTCGATGAGTTGCTCCAAACTTATACATTGCGTCGTCTAATCATACTTGGCCAACATCCATGTGAGATGCTAAAAAACAATAGGATCGTAGGGGAGAGTGAGCGCTCCCTTGTGGTTGAAACCAAATTCCTCCTCAACCTTCTCCAACAGTGCTATAAACACGTGATAATTCAAGTAATCCATTGGAATTATGAATTGTTTCAACTCCTTCTCCACATAAGTGGCCAAATATCAGGCGAGAGCATCTTGGCCTACTGCAATGTTCATGTGAACTGATTCATTCCTTCTTGCATGCTTGACCCATTATTTATCATCTAATGAATAAGATGCACCAAACATTGAGCAAAATGAATAGGATGCATAGGCATTGAGCCATCTAGATGGATCAAGGAAACATATGAGGTGCCATGTAGTGTCATTATGATAGAAACACATGAGGCAAAGGCAATAGAGTTAGAGGCAGAAAGTGAGAAAGTAGAGGTTGATCTAACTAGATTGTCACAAATGAAGCTTGGAATAAATCTAATCTGTGTTGTCTTCTGCCCTTGTTGACCACAATGACTGGTCCAATTATATATATAAGGTAAATTCAAATGCTTTAGTGGTGGCATGTGCAAATCTCTTGATTCACCCAATTTCACACAAAGATTGTATAAGTTTCATTAGATGCATCAGATGTACCTGCAATTAAGAATGGGGATCCAAATCATTGGTCCAAGACTTTGACCATTGACTACTACTTCTGGCTACATCTCTTTAAATCCTCCCAAAAACAAAATCTCATGGTCTTTAAACAAAGTAACCACACTAATTCACTTTGGTGTTTCATTTCTCCTTAGGAATATGTTAGTATGTACTCTATTTGATTGTTTAATAGAGTGTGAATTTTGTCTAATCTCCATCTCTCATTTCCTAATATAAAGTTTAACCATAATAATAAAAAATATGTATATAATAAAATAATTTCCTTAAATTTTTTATCAATATTAATTCTATCTGGTAGTCTAAATGTTTTATATTTTTATTTTTTTTCACTTTATTTTTTTCTAAGAGGTTTATGTAAAATTTGGCTAGTAATTCAGAAAGATATATATAATTGTAAATTTCAATGATTAAAATTACATATTGGAAAGCCCACTGAAATTTTTTGAGTAAATTTTTGAAGCTGCTAAATCTATTTTTACAATAAAAAGACTATTTAAATATTATAAAATTGAAATTTTTTTAATAATTAATTTAGCTGATTCTGATAATAATAACTAAAAAAACATAAAAACATTACTATTCTATAGTCAAACCAAACTCTGGAAGGCTATGCCTTCGCCGCTGTCTTTTCATGATATCAACTCGTTACGCCGAAAGACTACCTATTGGAGATGGGCACAATTAATGATCTTTTAATCTTAAATTCTAATCTGATGGTTATGTATTGAAGATGCTGGCATATTCTTAGTTGTCCTCCAAAATCAATGGATCAGATTTATTGTTGATAATTTCTTTGCATTTATAAATGCATCCGTTAACCTGTTTACTTTTTAACATTTACCTAATCATATTAAGAAATTACTGTAACATAATATGATTGCCACTTTTAAATGATTAACTTTTGGAATTCTTCAAAATTTCATTATCTAACTCAGTTAGAATTTCATTATCTGACTGACTGGGTTTTTTTAATCAGTCATAACTCTTTCATTATCTGACTGGCTTTTTTTAAAGCAAGAGTTTTTTAATCGACCGTAACTCTTTCGGCGTTCACCAACCGCGAGTTAGCGACTGTGCTAGTTAATTACTATTATTAGTGATCAAGCAATACTGATAGTCGCTAAACCCATCCACATCAGCATCTATTACATGGTCGGGTCGGGGAAGCAGCCGCCGAGAGTCGGTCGAATCGTCCAGAAAGTCTTAGAACGTTGTTTGCTTGACCAGCCGGCCTTCCTGAATCGCGGAATTTCTAGAAGAAAAAAACTATTTATATTTATAAAATATTTATTAAAATTATAATTACAGAATTAATAAAATTTAAATTATGAAAAAAAATCTATAAACATTACCTCATTTTAAAATTACTCAAATTTAAAAAATTAAAATTACTTCAATAAAAAAATGAAAAATTAAGTTTTCAATTCATTTCGAAAATTTTGAAAATTAAAATTAATTATTACTTCAATCGAAACTATTTAAAAAAAAAAAAATTTCAACTCACTCCTTACAATCGTTTTTCCATTCCAAGGGCAAAGTCTAAGCGCGGACTGACTAACCCTGAGCCGTCGCAGACTCGGCGTTTAATGTCGTATAAAGAATATTCCGTCCGCGCAGTTCGATAAGCCCAGCTGTCCGCGTGTCATCGTCAGAGTTGGATGTAAACAGAGTGTAGCCTTACAACAACTTTCAGTTTGACCTCTAACCTCCTTGCCGGACATTGCCATAGCCATTATCGTCCATGTCGAAAATGGCCAGCAAGAAAACTGCACTCACTCTGCCCCCTGTCTCAACTGGTACAGGTATTTAATGTTTTATATGTGGAATTTTAGACGGTCAATATTCAACCTGTTACATGTTGTGTCACTGTTAATATCCAGTCTGTTACATGTTGTGTCAGGTGGATTATAGGTTGTTTATCTGAATTGCTGTCAGTCTCTACTGTTTATATTTCTCTTATATGTTATGTTGGGTGGATTATAATTGGTTTATTTAAATTGCTGTCAGCTGCTACTGTCTATAGTTTACTTGACTCAGCTTTCAATGCTATGAATTGATATCAATTCCTGCAATCTATATTCCATTTCATAGCAAGCTGGATATTGTTAGAATGGTCAATTCTTACAATTTATATTTCATTCCATACAACATTCAATACTGTATAATAAATTGGATAGATATTGTTCTTCAGAATTTTAAACTCTTCAAATCCAGAGAGGGGTAGGGTATGTATACCTTTGTAGACTTTACTAGTCAAATCGCTGGGCGGAAGAGGTTCCTTGTCCCACAAACAAGGAGATCTCATACACCAATTTGATGTGCTAACTTGACCATGACCTTAAAAATATATTATTATTATTATTATTATTTAAAATTGAACTTGTAAAACCCAATATATAAACTAATGTACTAATAGATTATAGAGGGTGGGAGTGGGGACCATTATTAGAGAATTTATATTATATAAATTCTCTAATAATGCCACCCCCTCCCACCCTCTATAATCTAGAGAGGGGTAGGGTATGTATACCTTTGTAGACTTTACTAGTCAAATCTGTGGGCGGAGGAGGTTCCTTGTCCCACAAACAAGGAGATCTCATACACCAATTTGATGTGCTAACTTGGCCATGACCTTAAAAATATATTATTATTATTATTTAAAATTGAACTTGTAAAACCCAATATATAAAATACTGTACTACTAGATTATAGAGGGTGAGAGGGGTGCGCATTATTAGAGAATTTATATATGTACTACTAGATGCTTATTAATCACCTTCTTGGCATAGGTAAGAAGGAATAACTATCCATGCCATTGACCATGGACTTGGAACTTCTTTCTGTCCTGCGAATAAATTAAGTAATTATTTAAGCTTTCATTGACCGCCATTTTTAGAGATTGTATTAACGTGCATGCACGAAAATTTAATAAATTAAGTAATTATTTAAGCCCATGTTTAGAGATTGTATTAACGTGCATGCACGAAAGTTTAAACTCACTTTCGGTTTCTATATGTTGCTGCTCAAACTCACGTCCAGGGAAAGATCCGCTATGTGACGAGTTTGGGGCAACGGAATAAGCAAGCCACCCGAGGGACTTTGCCTTTAATCTTTTAGTGTCACTTTAACTACCTTGTTTTTAATTTTAGATTAGGGTTTTTAATCTAAAAGATGATTTTCCTATATAACTTAAATACTATTTTTGCAAATAAGTAAATATAATCCAAGACTAAGTTGACTTTGCAAAGAAATGACTTTCAAGCAAATATGTCCAAGACTAAGTTGACTTTTCAAAGTAATAACTTCCAAGGTGAATTAATGAAGGCAATAACCAAATATGATATACAAGGAACATCCAACATGCAAAGTGTAATATACTCAGAATTAAAGAGGGCAATAACCAAATACGATATACAACTAACATCCAACATGCAAAGTGTAATATACTCATAATTAAAGAAGGCAATAACCAACTATGATATACAATGAACATCCAACTTGCAAAGTGTAATATACTCCCAGCATAAGAATAGTTGCAATAACCAAATATAATATACAATGAACATCCAACTTGGAAAGTGAAATATACTCGAGGCACAAGAATATTGCAATCAGGCATGAAATTTCTTATTCATTTTTCATGTCTTCATTT
Organism: Picea sitchensis; assembly: GCA_010110895.2. Classification (NCBI taxonomy): domain Eukaryota; kingdom Viridiplantae; phylum Streptophyta; class Pinopsida; order Pinales; family Pinaceae; genus Picea; species Picea sitchensis. The sequence goes on from SNQJ01S0219607.1 coordinate 13,462, forward strand.
TAAGTTTTACATAGATTCATGTGTCAAATTTTACGAAAATACTCGAGTTCTAGAATTATATATATTGCTAAGCCTTTCATGTCAAGCTCATTAAGAAAGCCGGGGCAAGAAAAGGTATAATTTCAAAATGGAAAAAAATCATTTTTCTGTGCTAAGGAAGGATAAACTCATACTTTTCTCCAATATATGGGTCAGATGTGATCTAGCAGGATATTCAATTAACCATTAACATTGTATGTGGACTGAGAGTGTGGGACAAATTAAATTTCATTTACTGTTACATTTACCCCTCCATCAAACCCCTGTCCAATCCCTCTCACTATCCACCCTAGGTAGGTTACGCATTATATCTATAGTAAACTAAGTACCTAGAATTTACGACAAGTATGCTATTGAGTGGAACATCAATTTGACGAGTTCAAATTTTTTATGTTGGTAAGTGTTAATGTGTGGATTTTGTATCCACGTGTCAAATACGTCTAAAAACAAAAAATGTCCCTTGGGACATCAAATTCGGTTTCAATGTCTAACATTCCAAACCTGAACCGTTTTTCATAATAACCAATAACAATGAATAAGTAATAACAAGTGATTAGATATATTCAATGAGTATGTAAGTAAATCATGTGCACAACAATGTTCACACAACCATTTATTTAGCCATTAAAGTTTGTGTGTTTCACAATACCAATACATCACACTTTGTAGCATTCAATGTGTAATGTCCCCATGGGGGAAAATGCTAGGAAAATAATGGTTTGTTGTCAATTATGTATTTTTGGTTGTGCACTTTCATCAAATACTTGCATTGCATGTGTTGTTAGATTAATTGAGTACTTTTCACAAACAATTTGCTAGTATACCCATAATGAATATTTTATCAAACATGTTACACACAACTGAATATTCCAAAAATGGAAGAGATGATCGTGACATTTTATTATGGGAAGATTGGTTGCAACTGCAACAAGAAGACCGAACAACATATACATCCTAGACAAGAAGAAGAGAGAGAAGACAGAAGCCACACAAAAAGGATTCTAAGGAAGAAAAAGTCCCAAATACCAAAAATAAGGATGAAGTATCATTGAGTGCCACATGTTCAGGGGGAGCAGCCCCAAAGAAGAGAGTTACATCTTTCCATTAACTTAGGGGGAGCAACCCTAACCTTTGCCATTGATGTCAAAGGGGGAGAGAAATTGGGATCATGATGATAGGGGGAGCATGAGTGTTGCCATCAATGATAAAGGGGGAGATTGTTGGAATATTGGNTTAGTGGTAGCAGCCCCAAAGAAGAAGGTTGCCTTTTTCCATTAAACTCAGGGGGAGAAGCCATACCCTTTTCCATTGACGTCA
>SNQJ01S0219609.1:0-15198 GCA_010110895.2 Picea sitchensis
CCTCCTCTCTCACTCGCTCATGGAATTTTGTCGAAATAAAATAAACCATATCAAATGAGCGCACAGTAGAAGAGGATATGCAGATAACTCTGTCAGGGCTATGGATGCTCGCTGGCAGTGGAGTAAGGTCTGTGACATCGGGGTGACTCTGCCAGGGCTATGGACGCTCACCGATATCGGAGAAACACCGTAGCAAGTGAATAAGGATAACTAAAGGGCCTGGGGCCAGTGAATGATTTACTCGACTCTTGTTAAAGGGGGCGTTATTCAAGGTTACAGGAAACGAAGGCAGAATAAAGGTCGAAAACCCCACAGGCAATCTCGGATGCATCAACTAGGGAATTTCAAATGAAAGGATAAAAGAGGCTCTGATAAAAAACCAATTAAGTTCTTAACCAACTTTTTCATCAGTGGATCCCGAGGTAGGAACATATATTCTTCTTTCGCCCAATAAGTCTCCATTTGTTGAGCACTCAACACACCCTAAAAAATACCCTGTCAAATTCTTACTTTTTTGGGTACCACTTGATATTCTGCACTATCTGATTTGATTTCATTTTTGAAAAATGTTTTGTATTTTCTTATTTTCATGACTCTCATCACATGTTCAGGCTTTCTTGAACTTATGAAACCTCATGACTAAAAAATACCTTAACACCTGAATAAATAATCGACAGCCAAACACTTCACCTAATGCGCTACGGGTCAACATTGCAAGGAATTCAAAGAAGGAAAAAGAACCATTCGGAAACAGCAGTCATCTAGTGTCGATCTTCATCGAAATCAGCAGAAGGGATTTTTGGTTTGCATTAAGTTTTTTGAATAAATATATTGTCAGTAGACGATTCCCCATCGCCATCGGCAAAATACGGGGATGACAGACATTAACGAAGAACAAAAAGAAATCGTCGATAGCTGATGCCCGGCGCACTTTGTCGAAATCGGGGAAAATCCAGAAGGATCACAACAAAAAAATTTACCGCAATAGCGTTATCCCTGATAGCCGATCCCCAATTATTTTTTAGCAATCGGACTTTTTGAGGGAGTCGATCCGAGAGCGCCTTTGTAGGATTATCATCTATTGTCGATCCTTGGCACTTTCCAGCATCGACAGGCTAAGGTTTCTTTTAGAACAAATGAATTAAGGAAAGTCCCAACTCCAACTAACATGAGCAATTTGAGTCACTGGTCTTCAACGCCACATGTCTACCAGGTAAGAGGGTCGTACAGTCTAGTCTTATTTCGAGTCATTTTTGGTTCCTTAGGTCCTAGTCACGCCTCCTAGTCAGTTTTTCCACGTCAACAATGTATGGTAAAATCGATCGGCGTCGAAACTTTTTGCAGGAAGTTATCAACAAAAAATGTTCATAGAAAACCCTCAATCCCCAATCCACCCACTGAGAGAGCGACATGATGGGAAATTTTAGCATTAGATACGATCGGATTTTGAGCATTTAAGTAGCTAATTAATACCAAAACCCGCATTAGTTGCTACCTCGTGCGCCAATCAAAACAGTCGTTTAAAATTACCGATAGAACACATCACCACCCGCGCCTCCACCATCAACCCATGATGAATTTGTGTTATAGATATTCGACAGAAGATTTTTTAAAATTTCACTCATAACCCGAATTGAATGGCTGATTCGACACGGTAAGTTCTTCCCTGTTTAAATTCTCTTGAGACGTTGTAAACGAAATCATTCTGTGCATAAGAGAATTCTGGAGCATCCGAAGGATTAAGACGAGTGACTCAAAGGTTGTATCAACTCCGTGATTATCAAAATAACCAGGTTTTAACAAGCTTCAGAGGTATGTATCCGAGTATGTAAATTTTACATGGTTATAATTTATATGTTTTTATCTAGTTTTTGTTTTTACACAGTCTCTGAAATTTTATTTTAAGTTGCAAGAACAATGCTGCCAAGAAATCCAACCACTAGACAATCTATGAGGGAATCAAAGCTGAAAGAACCAAAGGTAGGCGAAGGATTTTCTCCAAGGATCACAAAAAAATTGGAATACACCCCGATGCCAGAACCTGTCATTAAGAGAGAAACGAAGAAGGTTTTCACCCAGCCTCTGGCCTTTGGTGATACAGAGGCAAGCACATGCTAAAATATGGTGCTCCCACATTGGGCAGATCTCTTTAACAGGATTATCTATGAAGAGTACCCAGAATATGTCCCACACAGTGATCCAGACGTAAGGGTGCTCGACAACCAAGTGTTCTCGAACATCTGACGGTCGTATCTACATATGGTAGAAAGAAAAACCCTCATTTTTCCCTGCATAGAGGTTCTTAAATGGCTCATCGAACACACAGACACACAGAAGTGTCTAATGAATTATGACAATGGTGGGTGTGTCGAGGTTTTCCTCTTGGTAGAAGTTCAAAAGTATTACAAACTCAAGGACCCAGAGGAGAAGCTAAACACATACTTCATAGTGAATTTCTATGAACACCATGACACCAGCCAAGTGATGGCCTCATGGTGGAAGGAGGAAAATAATTTTACCAACCAAAGAACTAGATGGTATGGTACAACTAACCTAAGAGAGCTATATGTCTATTTGATGGCTCTCATCTGTCGATTATACAGAGAGAAAGATTGTTCCAGGTTTTTAGAGGCATAGATACCTTTGGCATACACAATTACGATTGTCGGGTTCAGCTTCAACTGGGGAGAAATAATGTCCAAGTAACTGATCATTTGTGTGCAATAAGCTCGGGCGTCGAAGGAAGGGGAAGCACCAATGTTTTACATGGCTTCATACTTGCTTGATTTCATGTGCACCAGAAACGTCTTCGTTGGCATGAATCTAAGTTGGCATGTTGCAGAATTCTCGGTCCACATCTACTTCAGCGTACTATGGGAAAACATGTATAATAAATCCTACTCCCTCATCTACGATGAATTCATTGCCCGAATTTATTTAATTCTATTTAATAAATAATGCCCAAGCCTATTGGTGGCAGCCAAAAATATGATATCCAAGGTAGGCCATTGGTATTTGGATGAGCGTGCCACCTACATCAGGGTGTTCCAGGCCACCGGAGAACCACATCTCCTACCAGCTCATGTCCCATACCAGCTTGTCGTAGGATAAATATGTTATCAAACCATATTGCAAGGCTACAATGCCACCTTGGTCAAGGACAAGAAATGAGCATTCATACCCTATGGTTTCCATGTAGGGTTCTACTTGGTAAAGGATATCGCTCAAGCGAAACAAGAAGGGTTGAGCCAAATCAAGTTCAGATTTCCGACGGGTTGATTCTGCAAGCATGATCTAAAAGGCATGGTCTTGTAACATGCTTCACAAGTTTCATCGTGTTGGTCGTATGCCCATGAAAAATCTGAAGACGAAGTCTTCACAGAAAATGCCCAGTACTGGGACGAGGTGGTACAAAGGATGGTTGACCCAAAAATGACCAAGATCATGGCCATGATCTTGGATGAACAGGAAAAAACAATAGAACAGTCATCTCAAGAGGCCCTCAGATCCAAAGAAGAAATCAGAGAAACAGAGGCAATAGAGGTTTCCCTAGTGGCTCCGGTGCAGAACAGGGGATTTCCTTTGACACCAGAGGCACAGGAAAGGGGATTTATCCTAATAGAAAAAAGCACAAAGAGTAATCGATCAGCTGCAAGATGACCCGAACCTCTTATAAATAACAAGGTTTCCTACTGACAACCCATTCAAAATATAGACATGTCCAAGTGGTCCAGATCCAATACAAATTGAAGAAATCACCGAGTCAGATAACCCTGAAGTTTCAGCGCCACAGGCCAGATCACTAGGGGACATTTCAGCTCATCCTGAGATAGCAAGAACATCAGGGAGAGCAAGTGCACCAAACCCCCTCCATGACTTAATAACAATATATGATGATGAGGAGATTTTGTAGGTTTCATTGGTGACTCCAATGTAGATCACAGAGGAAAAGGAACCCGAGAAGGCATATTCCCCAGCTCCCAATGCTTAAATTCAAAGTCTTCCACAGAATGATCAGGACGTACTTTACCTAATTCTTCAACTTTAGCCGATACTTTACCTCCCAATGAGAAACAACCAGAGGCTGAACCTTCGAAACATACAGAAGAAGTTCAAGAACCCAGTCTTGAACAGATATACATCGTCAGGAGCTTGAGAAATATGCTTACCTAAGGAGATCAACAAATCCCTGAACCCGTGGATGAGTGTTTTGATATACAAGCCATCTCCTATGACCGGAAGATGAAATCCATCGTAAATAGAACCACCAGTAAGAGGAGGATTACTCTGGATCTCTCCATCCACATCACCACAGAGGAAAAATTGATTAACATAGAGCATGCCAAGACATCCGAGATTATAGGCGCAGGGATGGAAATCACATATGCCACCCTGGATAGAGAGAAATGGGATGAAGAGGAGTTGGCCACTACACTGAAGGATTTGGAACATTTATGCCATTTGGAAAAATATTATCGGGACACCACACAGGCCACGGTGTTCTTGAGAAGTGAATTCCAATATGCCTATAGTCAATTCACAAATGAACGGTACATTTTCACTGCAGGAATAGTTGATTTCCAAGAGACAACCTCATGGCACTGGCGACATGCAAAGATAAGGAAATATGGTATGAGAAATCACACCAAGCAATGGAAAGGATCGAATACATCAGCGTCATTCAATAGGGCCGAGACGTCGAAGAAAACGACATTCGGGTACTAAGGGATAGCAGCATCAATCGCATAAATAATTTGGTCAAATACTGGGTGAAAATGGCCCAAGAACCTCACCAAGAAATCCAAGAGAAATGGGTCGAGTGTGAAAAGAGTTGGACCAATATCAATCAGGCGATGAGAGACATCTGCCTCCCAAAATTTGGCACACCCAATTACTTTGTCGACTTGCATGACATAGTCAAATTACATGCTGAACAAGACTCAGCGTGGGATGTGAAGATTCAAAGGTAGAGAACATGGTGCTAGGATAAGTATAGTAATTCACGGAGCACCCAATCAAGCCTCAGACAATGCTACAATAGTTAAGTGATAAAGTACTCAAATATCGGGCACAGGTAGTGGAGATAAAGGAGATCCTTTCGACCCTGATGGACCAACAGAGGTTCCCATACACAAAACCATGTGAGGAACTCTTCGTCAAATGGTCAGAGTATGAGAAGAGTCATACACTCAAGTGAGATCATTTTATGACTCTTAGAAGACTAAGAGATGAAAGCACCATGTGGCGATTTTTTTTTTACTTAGCTTCACTTTTCATAGTTATTTTTAGTTAATAATATGTTATAAATATGAGGATTGACCTGTTAGCAAGATGTCGATGGTTGTTTCAAAGACCCTCATTTTTGGATTTGTAAAGAACTATTTCGGAGCTACCTTATTTAAGAAGTCTTATTTAGGACCAGAGACAGGTTTGTGTTTTTCATCAAAATCATGTGTGATTGGATATGAAGAAGAATTATTTCTGATTTTATCTCATGAATGGATGTTTTAACGAGTAAGAACCTCTAAATCTATTGATAAGTTATCTAATTCAATATTTTTATAGTTCTTGTCTCTAAAGATGAAAAGTAAATCGTTGTGTTAATGTGTGATTGATGATTAGAGCTAAGGAAATTATTTTTCTTGCCATCGTTTATTGCATGTATGTTTTCTTCTGATAATTGTATCTCAATCAATAATTGGAACACCAAGAGGTTAATGTATTAGTACTAGGATTGGTGTAGGTGTAAGAATCATTGTCTGCATGCTTGAGTAGAAGGGTTATCCCGAAATCATCCTTCTTCAGTAGTTAAGTCCTTCCCCTTTGTTGCCCAGCTATTTTATACCAACATTTATCTTGTATCGGTCCCACCTATAAGAGAAAATACAAAAAGAGAACGTTCAAACTGTAGAAGGAGTTTTCACAAGAAGACATCATGTCGATCATTACATAAAGCCCATCGATTAATTGGTCGTATCATAATATATAGAGAAACATTCGCCCATTAAATGTTGTAGATTCTAATTGGGCCTCGGTGGTGGGTTTGGTTCCTACTATTGAGTTAAAGGGATTTAGGACCCCTCAACACAAAGGAAATATTGAATGCTAGAAAGAAGTTGTCCAGTAAGTCCCACAAATCATTTTTTGTATTGTTTTAGCCTTTGTTTCTTTGTTTGATAAATGTCTTTGAATTGGTTGATAATCAGCTTAGAATCACCAAATACATCCAATATGTCAATGGCCATGTCTTTAGTAGCCCTCAATCCCAGCACCAAGGCCTCATATTTTTCTATGTTGTTATTTGTTTCAAATTCTAGCTTATATGAGAGTGTAACCACCTCCTTTGAAGGAGAAATGAGGACTATACCACACCAAATACCTCCTTTGAATATGAGCCATCAAAACACATCTTCCATACTTCATTCCCTTGTTCTAGCAATGGCTAATTTCTGCATTTGTTGATTGATATTTCTGGGGCATCATCATTAATATGAAAAATAGATGACCCAATTTCATCCTCAACAACATAAATTGGATGATTTCCTGGATTTTGATGATCACTAAAAATATATGCCAATATGACCTCTCTGTATAACCTCATGTGTTACCCTCCAAAAATAGGGATGGTTGCATATGTAAGATCCATCTGCAGGGATCCTCCAACTTTCTTGTCCCATGTCCTGAACAAAATCATACCAAACTTGGGGGGTATGTCAAATACAACAATATCCATCACTACACTTTTCATGGGTAGATGAGACAAAGAAACAACCAGATATTTAATTAATCCCAAGCATTTTACCTTTTTAGAATCAAAGGAGTAAAGATATCGGTATGGCTTGGTGATTTCTAGTCCTAGCTCTTCCATTACAACTTTAGGCACGAAATTATGAGAGGCACTTGAGTCCATCAAGCAATCATGCAATATTTTTTCATGAACATTCAAGGATATGTAAAAAGGTGGAGAAGCATAGGACCCATCTTCAATGTGTGGGCCCACAATGATAGCATGGTTTTCATCCTGCAAGTTGATTACATTATATTTCATAGCAGAAACAGGTGGCTTCAAAACCTTCATAATAGAGTTCTTGAATGGCTCATTTTTCAGCAATTATGTTAAAGGTATAGGGATATTTATTTTGCTCAGCTCATGCTTTATGATGAAAGAGATTGGTTGTTTTCCTGTTTCTTTTACTTCTGACCAAGTAGGTTTAGATGTCAGAGGTTGATCAGTTTTGTTTGATGTACCCTTGTTTGGGCCTTGTTTGGGAGGAAGGTCTGACTTTTTTTTTTAGCAAGGGAATTTTCTTTGGGACCCCCTAGTCTAGACCTCAAATCATACTTATTTTGGGGTTGACTTTGAAATATTTCCTCTTCCTTCATATCATCAGCAAATTGGCTTGACAACTATGAAATCTCATAGTCTTGTTGTGTTAGGTGACTAGGATAAAGATCAGTTTCATTAAACAATACAACATATTCACCTACAACATCACTCTCTACATACATCTCTTCAATCTCAGTGTTCTAGAAAGGGGGTACGACTCTTTTATCCTCAACATTTCTCCTCTCTTGCTACATGATTTGAGGATCATTATTCGACCTTCTAAATTGATTTTTGTTTTTGTTTCCAACATCATGATATGGCCTATTTGGCTGCTTGGTTTCCCATTTCAGCTTAACTATCTCTGAAGTTAGGGATTTCAGGGTCCTGGTCATCTTTTCTAGATTTGGGTCAGATTTTGTTGGGTTGGAAGAAGGAAAATATTCCCTCTACCTAATTTTATCCCTATATTATTTGTTCTTCAATTTGTTTGATGCTAGGATGTTATACTCAACCTCAATAGTTGCCTCTTGCATTGACAAAAAATTGGTGGACCTTCTCTCCTTCAACAAAAGAGATAATTTGGCATCAAAGGCATTCAAAAATGTGATCTTGGTTGAGGCTTTAGTTGGCTTAATCTCATCATGAATATTGTTATACATTTTGTTGAACCTCTTGGTGAAATCTAATATAGACTCCCCATTCTTCCTTCTTAAAGCCCCAAACTCAGTTATGTAATACAAATAGTCTCTCCTATTCCCCCCATTGTTTTATAAAATCCTCATCCAATGCCTCAATACATGTAATAGAAGTTGGGTTTAGGCCACGAAACCACTTCCTCACCTCTCCATCCAAACTTTTCACAAACAACCTCATCCATACATCTGCATGTTCAATGTTAAAGTTGTCTACAAAACTATAAAATCCCACCAAATGTCACTCAACAGTTACTTCCCCCTCACCATTGTACCTTGGAATATACTTCATATAGTCACCTGTGGGGAAGACATTTAAGTTCTGGGGAAGCACCAAAGGAGTATATATGGTTGTAATGACAGATTCCATCCTATTGATAGCCATGTTTGGGACAACTGGACTTTGATGTTGAGGAGGCGTTGTGGGTTTGGTTTATGGAGGAGATGATGAAGAAAAATTTGAGACATGTGATGTTTGAGAACTAATGACAATGGGGGTTTTAAAAAATGACAACCTCAGGTTGCTTATGGTTGTGGATAGAAGCAATTTTTTCAATGGTGGCCTTGCCTTTGGATGGAAATGGGTATAACTGAGCAATTGTAGTCTTCCTCAATTGTCTCTATGAATCAGGGTTGGTTGTGTCACCATTAAGATCAAGATTGACTTTGGGAGTTTCAGTAAGCTCGGGATTTGATTTCCTGGATCCTTTCCTAGGAGCCATAATTCCTTAATAGGTTTTCATTCAATGGAGTATCTAGGTGAAATATGGCAGTCACCTTTGTCACTGATATTTGTTCACCATCAAAGATAAGATCGTATCGTTGTCATTCTCCCAGGGAAATATGCTTCACTACTTTGTTCCTTGGCAATGGCACCAGAAGATGTTGGTCCTATCTCTGCCCTTTAGCAGTCAGGTGCATAATTTAGGACCAACACCCCCCTTGACCAATCCCAGGGTGCCACGCAACACCATTATATTGGTCCACGTGTCACTGTGGGATTGTCCCATGTGTCATCAAAAATAACCTGCCACTTGTCAACTCAAGAAGTTTCAACGTTCCTCTGCCACATCACCTATGTGGCTACCACTTTTCACATTTGCACACTGCCACATGTCACCACTAGGAAGTTCCACATGTTCCCATTGACTTTTTCATTATTGGTCAATAACTTTAGAACACGATAAATTTTTCATACGAAGTTGGATTGACGAGTCGTTTGCGCTGTCGGAAAGGTCATGTCAAGCACTATGCAATGGTACAATTTGTTTTAGCATTTGAATTTTTTTTATTTTTGAGCAATCATAGATCCTCTTAGATCATAACTACTCCTATATACTCGACCTCAGCTGAAGATAGAGAAATAGAATATTGCTTCTTGGTCAACCAAAAGATGGGCCCTAAACCCAAACTGAGAGTGTATCCAGATGTGTACTTATGATCAGTTTTTTCTCTTTCCCAGTAAGAATCTATGAATCCTATGAGATCCAATGCAGATCCTGATGCATAATGAATCACATAGTTTATGGTGCCCTGAATGTACCAAAGGATACACTTTGCAACCTTCGAGGGTAACTCATGTGCCTCCTGCATGTACCTAAAGACTTCTCCCACTGGATATGATAGGTCTATTCGAGTGTGGGAGAGATTCAAAAAACTTCCCATGAGTTGTCTATACAAAGCATTGTCAACCAATAGAGTGTCACCTCCATCCTCAAGTCTTAATCCATATAGGAAGGGTGTAGGGGAAAAATTGCAGCCTGTCATGTGAAATATATCCATGAGATCCTGAGAATACTTGGCTTGAGATAGCTTGATGCATGAAGCATCTTGACCAATCTCGTGACCAAGTAAGTAATGGAGTGGACCCATGTCCATCATCAAAAACCTGTCATGCAGAATCCCCTTCACTACAACAAACGATGAAGTTGAGCAGCCGGTGATTAAAATACTATCCACATAAAGAACTAGATTCAGAAGTGAATTAGTAGTCCTGAGCATGTATACTTTTGGATCAGATTTGCATCTCACAAAATTATGGGACAACAAGTAGGATTACATCTTGGCGTACCATTCTCTTGGTGCCTTCTTGAGGCCATAGAGAGACGTCCTAAGCCTACAAACCAAAGATGAATCATGTATGAAGCCAAGTGGATACTCCATGGAAATGTCCTCTAAGAGATATCCATGAAGAAATGCATTATGCACATCCATCTAATGGAATTCCCATCCTCTTGTTGTCACAATAAAGGAGGCAAATAAATGGAGTCTATATTTTATAATGGAGTGAATTTCTCATCGTAGTCTATGCCATGAATCTACTGAAAACCTTTGGAAAATAGTCTTGTATTGTATCTGCTAACTTGACCATCTATTTCACTCTTGTTCCTATAGACCCGTCTGTATATAACAAGATTCCTTCCTGAAAGAAGCAGAACCAAATCCCAAGTCTAGTTCTTAAGGAGGGAGTTGTACTCCTCATGCATGGTTGATTCCCAAAAGGGATTCCCTCTAGCCTCACCATAGGTATGTGGGTATGAAGACTGAGCTACAAAATAATTCATAGGAAACATGGGCTCAGTGGTTGTGAGTACATGAGGAGGATCCTCAAGCTAAGATCGAGTCCTCTTGAGATTTGTTGGATCCCCAACAAGATCTCATGCATCCTAAAGATTGGTATGTTCCCAATTAGGCCTCTTCTCTAGCTCCTCACATGCCTGTACTGACTGTGCATCTACATGTTTTGAATCCTCTGACTCTATGTTAGAACTAAAATCTAAAGTAGAGTTCGAATTTGTAAACTCTTCATCTCGAACTGGTGGAAGGACAAAAGTACCTGTATGCGGCTCATGTGTGGCATGCGAGAGACTTTCCTCAAGCTAAACATTACACTCAATGATGAGTTGGTTTGTAAAGGGATCAATGAGTATATATCCATTCACATCATATGGGTATCCAACAAAGATACATGAATTACTCTATGGATCGAGTGATTTCCTATTTTCAAATGGAATCCAGGCCCATGCACATCATCTGAAGACATAGCAGTGGGTGAATTTCAGTTTCTATCCACTCCAATCCTTGAAAGGAGTCATGCTCTTAAAATATATGTGAGGCGATATGTTCTAAATCTGATTGGAATATTTATATTCCTCATCCCAAAGCTTGGGAGGAAGTGCCTTTGCATGTAGCATGCGGTTGGCCATTTCTTTGAGAGATCTATTTTTTCGCTCAGAAACCCCATTTTGTTGCAGATTATATGGTACTTTGTGCTACAACGGTATCCTATCCTCAAGACAAATATTCTAAACATCTATGTTTACATACTCCCCCAATTATCTGTACGAAGGGATTTGATATTTCTCCCTGATTGAATATCAACAAGTGCTTTGAACTCTGTGAGAATCTCAAAGACCTCGGACTTATGCTTGAGAAAAAATACCCAAGTATAACATGAGTAATCATCCAAAAATGTAAGAACATACCTTGCCTTATTGGTGGATGGATGCAGGAATGGAACCATGAGATCATTGTGAATCATATCCAATGGAGAGGAGGCCCTGTGAGCCTTCTCTTTCTCGAACTTCTCTTATGGGTTATTTCCTAGGACACATCCTTCATAAAACTCTTTGGAAAAGTGGATATCAGGTAATCTGGTGACCATCTCTTTCTTGCTAAGTTGTTTCATGTACCTAAAGTTCATGTGACCAAACCTCTCATTCCATATCTACTAATGTCATCAGCATGCAGCATGCATAAGTAGTATAGAGGAATCATGTTCAATAAACTTAGAAAAAGTGTATAACTGATATCGATGATTTACATCCCCGACAACAATTTTTGAGTTGTCTTGTATGTCGAATATGGACACAAAGTTTGGTGTGAAATCCACCTTTTTTCCTGAGCCTGAGTGTGTAATCTGATACACTGAGGGCATATTCACGAAAATTTGAGGAACATGGAGAATGTTCTAAAAACCTCCATGATCTAGTTCTACTCTCCTTTTTTGACGGCCTCGATTGGAGATCCATTCCCCATGAGGATAGGAGGACCATTGCATGCAGTCAAAGAAGATAATATATCATGTATGGAATCCATATGGTGGGATGCACCTGAATCCACGTTCCAGGAATCGGGTGAATAATGAACAACAACTAATGCATGATGATTTCCTTTGGGATCATGATCTTCTAGATTCTTCTTGGAACCCTCAAGAATTTTATCCTCAAGGTTATTCTTTTGAATAATTTGAGTTATAAGGTCTATCTTCTTCTTCATGCATGCATATTCTGGATGGAATCCTCAATTGCAGTAGGTACACTTCCATCCTTTCTTTCCTTTTCCACTTTTGGATCCTGAGGAATCATTGAAGGGTTTAGAGTACCCTTCCTTCTTACACTCTTCATAAGACTTGGTTTTTCCTTTCACTTTGGATTTCGGATTTTCAGAACTATTTCCATCATGCGCAACAAGTGTGTGTGCTTTGGAATTTTTTATTACACCCATTTTGATGTGTTTATCTTTCTCCTGAATCAGGTCCTCAATGAAGGCATCGAAAGAGGGCATAGTATAGGATTCTCCAACAATGAATCTCTAAGTGTGGAATGTGGAAAAAAATACGAAGTATTCTGGACCAAGTTTCGACAAAATGGTGAGAACCATTTGCTTTTCCTCCTTTCATTTGTCGACCCCGCAAGCCTTGAGTTGCAACAACAAATCCTTATACATTGTGATGAAATATTTGATTTTTTCAAAACATTTCAGATCCAGTGAAATTAATTTGACCTCAAGCATGTGGCCTCTCATCTCATATTGTTTTCCAAAGAGTCCTTCCATGGTGGTCCTGGTCTCATTTAGGGTTTTACAAGTTGATACATAAAATAACAACTCAGGGGATATGTGCATGCAGAGGGCTCTGTAAGCCTCATCCATTTTATTGAGTTATTTTGATTTTTCAATGGCCAATGTGGGTTCTATTTCCATAGCCATGGTAAACCTGTACAATCCTCTAGCTCTGATAAAAATATCCATCTTTTTCTTCCATTCAAAGTAGTTGTACGAGGTGAGAATTGAAAACGACGAAGATTCCATTCTTCTTGTGTTCTTCAATATTCAGTACCTACAAATAAAATGATGGTTTACATTTTTCTTAGAATCTTGTGGACTATGATACCATGTAAAATGTGGTGAGTACCTGTACAAGAGATATATCTAGCAGAAGAATGAACACAACTTGAAAAGGTAAGAAGATGAGATAAAATTGGAGAGAAAAGAATCATAATTGTATTAACCAAAAAAATGAATAAAAAGATACACATGATATACTCTGTATAACTCAACTAATGCACCATAGTGGTGGTATAGAGATATTTGAACACACTCAAGAAGTTACGAGAGTTAATTTCCACCTGATCCTAGTCAACTAGTCATGTAGTCCTCAGTTAACTGGATAGATCTGAGTGAAAGGAAGAGAAGATCAAGCATGCACAAGGAATATTCCTTCCTAGTGATGATCCCAAGGTAATTGTGCATTTGTGTTGATCATCCTGAGGTTACTTGGTGATAAAACCAAAGTTACCCTGTGTTACACCTCATTTTGTCACACCTAGTGTCACACTCAAGTGTCGTGAAAGTTGACACCATGGCTAGATGATGGTTGTGTTCCCTAAGACACGGTGAATGAGAAAACATTGAGAAAGTGTCAAAATTGAACCCCTTTTCCTATGTCTTAAACCTTGTTTGAGAATTAACCCCCCCTTCCCATGTATAAGGAGTGTTAATGCTCCCTAGTCAACTGTGTGGGAGTGTTAGTAACACCCTGTGTCAAGTATTGGGGGAGCATTAGTCTTGTTTGGGAATTTAGAGATAACCCACCTTTCTCTATGGGCCAATCCCGAGATACTCTTGAGTGGTTATGTTCGAGGGATGACTCATGAAATCGAGTCATCCATATTCCCTCCATTTTGGGTGCTAAATCCTAATATAAGGAGTGAATATCTCAACCATTCCCTTGAATTGTGTTGGTAGTTAAGCATCTCAAGTTATATATAAACAAGGTCATTCATGAGTAAAGAGGGATTTCTATAAAGTATGAAGCCTTTGATCTTAAGAGAAATGCTAGAATATCATTGTGTGCATCCAAGGGCTGGAAGGAAGGATTCTTGGAGGACTGGTGCCATCCCTATGTAAGTTTTCATATTTTCAATATAAACTTGGATTATTCCTTTCACTATGTTGTTCATGATAGTGTCTATGCTTAAGTTAAATCAGGTATAGATAGATTTGATTCTTACCTAACAAGATCTAGTAGAAGTAGAAAGGTTTGCTTCTTGTTTTGCAAATCTCTTTGATCGTTGAAAAGGATTGCAGCAGCGAGGTCAAAGAAGAGAGAAATGAGGACAAACTTCAGGAAACAAGTAAGTCTCCCTCCTTATATCTATAGATTAACGAGTTAAATATAAAAGGAAAGTAGTAATCATTTGTTTCGAGTCTATCTTAGATTATAATTTGATCTAAGGAGAGGTCAACCTGTCCGAAGGGTGAATTTCTCACAGCAGAAATTGGCAACCACATTGGGAAAGAACACCATGTTATTTTCGGTATCTAGCCCATGATCGTGCCTTATTCCTTTTATTTATTTTCTTCTCTAAATGTTTCGTACTTTTTACTAATCATTATCAATATTAGTCAAGCAAGTACCAAACCTTTGTACTTTTCTGAGTGAAAAAATACTTAAAATTTGATCACTTTCAGGAGTAACACTCCCTTGAAGTAGTGTGCAGAGAGTTAGTAACGCCCCCTTGTAGGCTTCTAGGGAGCATTAGGCATGTTCTTACACGTTGTATTCAGGGTTTCAGGATTGTTACCCTCCTTTTAGAATCATTTTTTGAGTGTTTTTGTCTCTATTTTCTGCAATATTTTGGCCTCAGAATTGTGTTTTTAGAGATTCTCTTACTTTATCTTGAATTTGATTGATTTCACTCTGGTGATTAGTCCATTTGATCACTCATTTCAGTTTCTATTTGGTTTCATATTGTCAAAGTGTGCATCTATGCTTAGGGTTAACCCGATCCTTTTGCTTTGATTCATGCCATTGTTGATTTGACTATGTTATTGTCAAGTGTGAAAGTCTCTTAGGTGTTTTTGGTTAGATTGTAAAATATTTGGATTGAAAGAGAT